>BQKZ01000822.1:11390-22290 GCA_036244855.1 Temnopleurus reevesii
CCCCCCCCCCCCCCCCAAGTTATGAATGTGAGATATTATTAAAGAGGTAGAATTCATGATATAAACACTTGATGGTTACAATAGCAGATCAGTCAGATTTCTATTTACAGGTGCCATTCAAGTATAGCATGCATGATGTATAACATGCATTTGTAACTTCCACGATTCTCATTTTAGTATACCCCAATTCCAAAGTTATGAATGCAAGATATTATTAAAGAGGCAGAAAATCATGATATGAACACTTGATGGTTACAAGCTGCAAATTTAGTCAGATTTCTCTTTACAGGTGTCATTCAGGTATAACCTTCATGATCTCTTTGGTTGGATAAGCTGCATGCTCCTTCCTGAAATAGGGTATATTGGGTATGCAAATTTGACAGCTAAGCAATAATAATCTGAATACTTTGATGATTTATAGCTAGGCAATAATAATCTAAATTACAGCCAAGTAAATTTGACAGTTAGGCAATAATAATCTGAATTATTAATCAAGTGTGCAAGACGAAGCAGTTATTATATTCTTGTTACTGCATGTGTGGATCTCTTTGAAAGCTCAACAGTCCGAGCAAATATCCCGATTTAGCTAACATAATATTAGCTCAAAAAGGCTAATTCCGAAGTCCCGCCGGCTCGAACTTCCTTCCAGTTTACACGCAAGTCTATGGGGATTGAAACAACTTTTTATTAGATGAACAGGTAGCACACGGTGGAACGATTTTCTTTTTCGCATACGAAAATATGAAAAATCTTTCCTCTCGGAGACCATTTTTTGCAGATCGATCCACCGTGTGCTAATTGCCTTAAATCTTCCCTGTTTGCAAGTGCCTTAACAAGATAGATTTTTTCAATGCGCTCTGAATTTTCAGGCTATTCTAACGCAATGCAACGCCGAACGCGCGCCCATACGTACGCGTATGTTCGTTTTTGTTTCTTCCCAGTGCTCATGACAAATCTCCGAGTGAATTTTGTTTCAAATAACACCCAGCTTTAATTAACTTTTATGTTGAATAAATAAATCGAAGCGACTTGAGCTTAGAATATATCCAACGACCGCAACGGCGATTTACG
Source organism: Temnopleurus reevesii (assembly GCA_036244855.1). Taxonomy (NCBI): domain Eukaryota; kingdom Metazoa; phylum Echinodermata; class Echinoidea; order Temnopleuroida; family Temnopleuridae; genus Temnopleurus; species Temnopleurus reevesii. Next base: position 12,462 of record BQKZ01000822.1, read on the forward strand.
TTTAGTGAAGCTCGAAAATATCCCGAAAGGGATAACTCAGAATTAGCCAAATATAGATATTTGCTCGAACTGCTCAAAGTGTCAAGCATATAAAGGCAAAAAGAATTGTTTGGATGCTCTCTACCGACAGACTTTCTGAAAATGGCCCAACCTAATTTGTTTTGTTTTGCTTTGCGCTTTACTCAAATGAGAAATCACAGTAAAATCATAGGAAAACATGAAAATTGTAAGCTGAATAGTCATTTTCAGTAAAACTACATAAAGACTATATGAAATAAAACCCGAAAAGTCCTTGTCAGGAATTTTATGGCTTGCTACTCTATTTCAAGTCTTATATTCGACATAAAATCTGTTCCAAATACTACAGAAAGTGAAAAGAAAAAAGATCCAACCAATGTAAATTTTCAATCATGTCATTCTTGGGCATCCAACCAATTATTTTTTGTTGGGGGGGGGGCTAAAGTCAACATCAAAAGAGAAAAGAATTTAATGCAGCAATGCTAAAAGAAACACACAATTAATTCTTGACAAGAGAGAAAATTTAGTCAAAACTCATTAAGCGTAACCACATAATTATTTCCCCAAAACCACAATTATTTGACTAATAGAATAAAGTGACTGAATGAATAAAGCAAAATGGCCAGTCAAGCAAACACATTCCAATGGCTCTAATTGTTCATATTTTTTCTCTGTGTTTGAAATGAATTGAAACTGCATGCTTTATGAATGAATATGACAAGAGCACGCTTAAAATTTCTGTGACAAACAAATGCAGAGGAAGTAACATGTTTACATTCGCATATTCCCATAAAAGAAAGCTATCAAATGACCCCAAACCTATCTGCCCTCCTACACTTATATCACTATGGATTTTTTTCTCCATATCAGTAAAGATAATAACACTAAAAGAAAATTGCATACAACATTATTGAAGAATGATGTGCAAAACAATGTGTCCGTTCATGTTAATATTCCAGATTCTAAAAAAGTGGTCAGTTTAGAGAGAAAAGTGGCCATTAATTCCATATTGTGCTGCACTCAACCCAGGTGAATTAAACATAGTCAAAGGAGGAATATTTTCTATGAAATGTCATGTGTGATGTGTACATTTGGCTTAAGCCACGGAAATACTAATAATACAAAAAGTGCCTTGAGTGATGTAGAACTGTGCTCGAAAAATTGCTTAATAATTTGATAGAACATGGAATAAGTGAATTTAGTAAAGTATCAAAGCAGTTGAGAACTAGCTACATTGTATGTCTGAGATGAAGACTAGCGCTGCAATATCACATGAAAATGAAGCATCTCCTGGCGTTGTAACCAAAGATGTTGCCAATCTACTGAGCAGGAGAAAGAGTTTGGGCTGAGACAAGAGATCAATGTTATCTGAGAGTTTGAGGGAAGTGGTTTGGTTGAGCTACCCTTCAGGTCTTAACAGTTTATTCCGCAAGCACTCTACCAATAACCTTTGACATCAGGTGTGCATCGCCAAGATTGCCTCCCCACCCACTTCATACTTAAATGCTAAATTTTAGTTTTGATAAATCAATCTTCTCAATGTTGTGATTAAAATCTGAAATGGTATTAAAAAACTAAAAAACACTTAACATTTTTTTTTCACTATCAACGAGCAATTCTGTCCAATCTATATGCAATGCAAATTGGTAAATATTATTTGTAGAGTTAATAGCATTGACGTTGTCTTCAAAGTATTCACAACTTTGTTTCTGTAGTTTTTGTTGTATGCCTAAATTATTCTGCAGCAAAAAAAAAGACTTATGTGGGCTGAGCTTTATGATTGAGAGAGTTTGAGCAATTCCTTTGATTAAAGGTCTATTCTCAATCAACAGCAACCACTATAAGGGGAATGCACAAATTTATTTCTAGCGTAATACATGCAAATTGATCCAAGTCAGCAGAAAGCTGAATGCCTAAGGGAACTTAGAAACTCTAGTACATATATATCTGCACAGTCTGGCCTACACAGATTTGAATACGTGGGAGCAGAGAGAGGAAATCCGTAATTTGTAAAAAGCTGTCAGATCGGCATGAGTAAGGGGAGTGATAAATACTAAACATGAAGAAGAACCATCAAGACTTCCAGTAATTCTGCCAACTATAATGACAAGTTTCGTATGACAGGGGGACATGTAGTGAATAGTGAAGAAATCAACAGTTTGACTGCTGAAATAAATCTCTATTATCTTTTATTCTCAGAAGAATTAAACTCCAATGATGTATTCTTGGGCTTCGTTAGTGTCATCCAACCCTGCTATATATCCCTATACGAGAAAGATATGAATTATTCATAGTCTGTATGAACATCATATTGACTGTGATCTCACACGTGGAACAATAATGTGTCATAATATAATACATCAACATCTAAAGTAGATGGCTGGATAGAATCCTTATTGTTCACTGCATGTTAAAGTCAGTCCATCATGATCAACATGACTTCTGGTTGTGAGCCAATCTGTCTGCAGCCATATTGATTGCGAAGATTGCCGAACAGAAAATCACATAATTATTTACCTGGAATAGCAAATGAGCAAGCTTTATTTCGCTAACTCACAGCTCGGCAGTCGCAAACGTATGCGATCCGCACGTTTTTTAGAAGAAAAAAATTGAAGCCAAAGAGGGGACGAATCAAAGTTACACGCAATGACAAGGATTGAAAATTGTACGAAGTGTCCCGAGTTTCTGAGCTTGGCAAGGTGCGTAAGCAAGGAATATTTTCACATATTGTTATCGCCAATACGCAACATGCCGTCTGTGTGCGCTCGCAACCGGATGTCATGTCGATCATGACGGACTGACTTTAAACTTACTGGTATTATATTCTTTGTATCTGATATCACCTAATCTAGAATTTCAGACTTCTTTTACATGGCAGACTTGCTTTCATCCTTGCATCTTCCTGCTTTCAAAGCCATCTCTCTCTCTCTCTCTCATGTTTTCCTCTACATTTCCTTTCATTCTTTCTTCCTTTCTCACACTTTTCATCCACCCCATAATTTCTCATTCACCCGCTTTTATCCTGCTCTCCCTCCCTCCTTGCACCCTAACCCCTACCACGCTCCTCCTCCTCCTCCCCCTTCTTCTTCTTCTTCTTCTTCTTCTTCNAAGACTGAAGTCAATAACTAGCTATCAACGTACTCAAATTTCTGTGGATTGAATTAAATTGATTTGATGATAATGATTACAATAATACTAGTAATAAAACATGCAATTCATACTGTGTCAGTATGTACTCTGCAGAGTTCTCAAGACGCATTATCATTACCCTAGGTTTTAGTTCAGTGCCTTATTTTTCAATTTCGCCATGTTCAGTATTCTCCTTTATTCCTCTTCCTCCTCCTTCTTCCTTTTCTTCTTTAACACTTTCTCATTCTTCCCTGTCTTCTTCTCCTCTTCCTTAATTCTCCTTTTTTCCTCCCTTGTTCTCCATCAATCCCCTCCTATTTCTCCTTCTCGTCCACCTTCCCTTTCCTTCTCCCTTCTCCCCTCTTCTTCCTTCTCCTCTTCCTCATCATCCTCCTCCTCCTCCTATTCCTCCTCCTCCTCCTCCTCCTCCTCCTCTCCCCCCGCTCCCTGTATACATCAAGATAACTTGAGAGAATGCTCCTGTTCAAAGTTACCCCATTGCTGTCAACACTGGCCAATCTCTGATTCATGCATATACTGGATGAAACAAATCAATAGCTGACATGTTAACCCATTGACATCTGACTGATATGATTCTCATGTGTTCTCTACAGTAATCAATGAGTCCCAGTATGCAAAGGGGTTAACACATTCATGCTGACCTACCTCCGAGATAGACGGTAGCCGAAGGGTTCGTTCCAAACTGATCACTCAAGAAGCCCTGAGCACCGGCAAACTTGTACGCGTTGAGCTCCATGGAATCAGTCTCACCGTCGACAGTAAGTGACATCATGCCCGTTGCCGGAGTGATACTAAACGATACTGTATGCCATTGGTCATCGCTTACTCCCATGCCTGCTTCCACACTACAAAGAGACGAAAGAAAGACATCATTGTGACAATCACACTTAAAGTTTGGTTACTTTTGCTTACACTTGTAATTTTGTACAAGGATTTGATACAAAAATATAGTCTGTAAGTACTGTGAAGATCTACCATAATGCACTAAATACAATTGACACAACTATAACAACCATTAGCATTATCTGTTTGGAATGTATTTATCTCTATTTCCCTCAATTAACTTTCAAAATTCACTTCCCTTTAATAGTAAGCCACCATTAAAATAATTTGGGTATAAATGATAAATTATTCATTTTCACTACAACTGCATAGTGAAAATTACACATTCTTTACTCAGTCTCCTTGTAATCAAATACAGATAAAACCTTGTATTCTACTTGTATGATGTTCATTGAGACAAAGCTAACTGTCTTGGGGTAGAATACTTGTATATTATGTTAATCATCATTAAAACAAATGTTCCTGAGGATTGAGCATTGGTGGGCTGGAACTAATGCCCTGGTCACGTACAGTGTAGGACCCTGGAAGCAACACAATTCAATACGACTCTTTGTTAATTCACAGTTAACTGCCTCAGAACAAAGAGTCGTGTTGAATCGTGTCGCTTCCGAGGCCCTATGTGACAGGGGCTTTAAGGCTAGGTCAATCAAAGATCTGTCTTGTTAATCACTAAGAACATAGCCAAACCAGTGTTATGTGGACACAAACAAGTAGCTAATCCAACTGCGTGATAAATTAAGTTTCTACTTTTATACATCTTTACCTGCAAATATCAAACGGTTGAATCAGGTAATATTGGCGAAAACAATTAATTTCATGCACAAGAAATGTTTTCAATAGCACCTCAAATTTTACACATCATAATATTTTCTAGATGCTCTGCACATCTCTCAAACCCTTTGACTGGATTGTGATAAAGAATCCTCTTGAACGTATCCCACCGCTGCCATCCTATTTGTGCCAAGGTATGATCCACACTCAAGATAGCACAATCAATAAATGTTTGCATCGTATTACCTTACAGAGTGTGAACATGGATATATCGCTCAAATGTTCATGTCGTGATAGAATCTTGCTAAGGGTTTTATGAACTCTCTATTCCTTCAATCCACGTTACATTTCCATAATGTAAGCACGTAAGCAAGTAAAATAATTGCTTATTTGCTTGCTTTTGTAGCTTGCAAAATAAAATAATAATAATAGTGGCTACTTGTATAGCTCATGTTATGTAATGGCAAAATGTGTAATCTTAACTGTTATTCAAAAATGTGTTAATTTTATTTCAACTTATACTTGAGTATGTCCTTTAGACCTTGCTTGTTCCCACCTCTAATATCACTAAACAATGTCAAAAGGTAAATAAAATTTCAACACTTCAACACAACATTTCAACACAATTGACTCAGACCATCGCATCACGTTGCCAGGCTCTACAATATCCCACTGCTGCCACCATTTTTTTCAGTGAAAATATGTCATTGTACTATCACAGAGAGTGTGAACATTGGCCATTCATTACACTGATATATCCCAACGCTGCCACCAGTTCCCTCTAACCTAAATCTACAAGCTTAAAGGTATAAATTAGTAATGGTCAGGATGGGGAAATCGGTGTGAAAAGAGCTGATGTATTCACAAATTGATTTACATGCATGAATATAACTGTATACGGAATTGGGAGAAGATTTGTGCACACGTTCTGGCTTATTTGAGATTAAAAATGTATATCAGCGTTAAATGACTTTACCGCGAGTATAGCGGGTGAAAAGAGTGCAACTTTCGCTGGTATTATGTGCCAAGGTGAATTTACATTCATTTTACACATCAGGCTATGTGCTGTTGAAGGGAGCGACACATTTCGTCATTTTTGTTTTGCAAAAATTAAACCATTTCTGCATCGATTTTATTCAAACAAACTATAAACATGCTCTAATTTGCTATTGAAAAACAACATTATGGTAATAATTTTACTGCAGCTGACAAAGAAGTTGAATATCTGGAGCTCCACGTTTATTAGCTCCACATGTGGTAAGTGTGAACAGGGTTATGGCCTCATTCACATTCACCGCATCGTGACCCTTGCCTCATTTCCCGTTTCATCTAGTCACAGACCAACCTTTCAAAGCCAATATCCCTGTCAATCTCAGAACTCTGTTTTATTCCTTTAAACTCTGCTTGACAGCCACGACACACCGATCTACGCCCAATAAGTTAACTTGGTTATGCTTGGGGCCAAGCTATATCACAAGGTGACTACTTTTTGGATACTGCAGATTTAACCAAAATTGTTTAACAAGTACAGTCAAACCTGTCTACAGAGGCCACCCCAAGGGAAACAGAAAAAGTGGCCACTGTAGACAGGTGGCCTCTATAGACAGGTTCTATAACATGCATTTTCACCTGGAGGGAATCGACTTAAGTGGCCACTGTAGACAGGTGGCCTCTATAGACAGGTTCTATAACATGCACTTTCACCTGGAGGGAATCAATTTTAGTGGCCTCTATAGACAGGTTCTATAACATGCACTTTCACCTGGAGGGAATCAATTTTAGTGGCCTCTATAGACAGGTTCTATAACATGCACTTTCACCTGGAGGGAATCAATTTTAGTGGCCACTATAGACAGGTGGTCACTATAGACAGCGGCCACTATAGACAGGTTTGACTGTACTCAAGCGTCTGATCAAGAGAATTTTGAATTGTGATAAGGAATTTGAATTGAAATTGAATATATTAGGTTATTAGTGATGGCGATGCAAATGTGTAGATAATAATGATTGTATTTCTTATCTATATAGTGCCTAAAACTAACATTATCTGCAGCTCATAAAATGTAGTATTACCTCCAGGTTTTGATTTTAGTACTGTTCAAAGTATGAAAATAACCAAGAAAAAGTTATGTACACTTATTTCAGCTCTAACTTGAAATATATCACCATTATTTCAACTATTGAGCCTGATGCTTGTAGTTAGCCTTATAAGATAACAAAGTGGAAATATTGTAAATCTCAATCACAGATGCTTACAATTTCACTTCAAACTATGTTATTCCATACAGACAATTATATTTCAGTCCATATAACATTGTGATTCTAATTTCTAATAAATACATCAAAGACTCATTACTCCTTGTATTATCTGAAGAGAGACGATACTTGAGATAATACTGTACATCTTGGCTCGAATGCTGACTGAATAATAATAATAATAATGAAACACTTTTATATAGCGCATAACACAATCATGCGAAAGTCCCTAAGCGAATGAGCCTAGCTTTAAATCTCCTAAAGCAGAGGAGACCAAGTGGAAGTATAGAGTGTTGAGTAGGAAAAAGCATTATTTAGGAATTAAACAAAATATACAAACACAATCACAATTTTTTTTTTTAAATGTGTCAAATTTATGAAAAAAACTGGTGAATATGTGGCTTCCCTCTCTTCTACAGTAGCATCTATAATAATCAAAAATAAATATAATCTGTAATGGAGTACCTTTAAGAGCATTATCTTAAATGTAATGACATGCCTCGGCCACCTCTTTTAATTCAATCTTGATAAATTCAAACTCACAGGATTATGTAGGTCATTCCTAAAAACCTTACATTCACTGAAACTTAGACTTTCATCTTCCCTGCCACCATCACCATGACGATTACTCATCCTTCTCAGGTATCCTACCTAGCAGCAGGCCCTTCAAGAAAACCCCTTTCACATATGAATTCACAATCATCTTCCAACATAGTTTAGTGTTAACACTCCCTACAATCTTATACCAAATTCTTGCTTACACGGTGAACACCCAGGTACATATCAGACATCTTTTCTGGCCGCAGGCTAATAAAGATTGGTGGGAAAACATTTCAAGTACCATATTTTATAAATTGTATTCCTAGGTGTTCGCTGGATAAACTTAAGCTATGTGAATGGGCGTTGGTTTGATCATGAATTAAAAATTCAAATCATCATTTATGCAAGGAAAGGCACTGTACAAATTCAAATGTACTAACTTAACAAATCGAATGTAAAATTGCACTGTATCAAAATGCTAAATGTAAGGGTTGTTTGTGAGATAAAGATGTGTATGAAGCAGAAATTGTTTCAACAAAGCAGCATCATACAATGTAAGTCAGAATACTCTAGTATCTGTTGTCACTTTTAAAAAACAGAACATTCTAGCAAAGTGATCCAACTTTTATCCCCATTTCCAGACTTTTATATGGATAGCAGATGATATGTGAATGAAGTGAAACAATGAGAAGAGCACCTCAAAATGCACAAGCATACTATATATTTGAAGAAAAAAATGTCTACATGTTTCCTGCATAGCCCTTTACTTTTCTATTTCATTAAAAAGTTGCAGTACTAAATAAATAATTAGCATTCTGTAACTCATAGTATTGGATGCAATGCTCAAATATTATGCTGTCAAAAGACAATATGTGAAAGGAGCTCTTGGACACCAGTATGAAGAGCCCAAAACGTAACACTGTGAAGAGGTTTAAAATAGTACTTCACTTGGAAGATATTAATACTATCAGAAAAATTATTCTGAAATTTCAGCGGAACTTATACCATTTATGAGTCTGAGTAATATATTTCATAATCTAAAATGATATTATGCAGGATTGATCACTTTTTGTATTATATTCATGGCCTTCTTGGCATTAGTAATATGAATACATAGTCAAGTTACAGTAAGGATGGAATTCTAGTCATCAATCTCTTATTTGAAGACAGTAATTCTTCCAGGGCCTCGGCAAGACTGAATAGACTTGCTACTTATCTTAACCTGTATTTGAGTTCAAGACATAGTTAGTGTGCAGCTTTCTGCTAAATAAAAAGCTCTGGTATTAGCTTATAATGGGGTAAATTGTTTCACTCCTTTATTTCGAATTTGAAATTGGAAGTGCCTGGTAGTGATTGAACTTCCCCTAGCTCTCAAGCATATCAACCATGAACCTATGTGAATATCTAGAGGTTTCCAGCTAAATAAAGCATCGTCATTGCACCCAGCTCTGTGCGTCCTCACATGCACGCTGCCGTCCTGGATTAAGGCTCTTATCCCAGGACAGGAAACGGTCCCGTGATCATGGTTTTGAGTAATCCTGACTCACAAACCAACATCAGCCGTGTCCCACAGAGTTCAAACCTTACATCAATCTATACTCTAGCTGGGGCAGGCAAATAATCTGCTTCATTTACAACCTTTCTTGTTCCGAATCTGAAATTGAATCGGGCCAAAGCTGACAAAATGTCCCGTTTGGAAAAGCAAACCATATTATTTCATTTTTGTGCAAACAAACCAATAGAATTGTTAACCTTTAATTTTCCCTACAATACTGAAGCTTTTGAATGTTAAATGAACCTTCAAAATAACTTTCAGAAAAAATAACCGTAACCAAGTCAAATTTGCTAAATTTAAAGCTCCCTGAGTTCAATAAAATATAATTGTTCACAGCCAACGAGCATAAACCAACCCAAAATAACTTTATCAAACATGATGTTGATTACTTGAAGGAGTTAGAAGCAAATAAACAGGCTAGATCACGATCATCTTAGGATCCTTTCTTCTGATTTAGGCTCCATGCAAGCCTTTTAGAATGCACATTATTTTGTGTGTCCAGACGATTGTTTCACTGTATCGATTGATGTGAAACAATTTTCATTGATCATGAGAATCAATTGGTTAAAATTTAATATTCTGAATGCTAAACAGCTTTCTAATGTCATGGATTATTTATAGGGAATGGTTTCATGTACCCATTACAACCAACTAGCAAATTATTATTTTTATGTGGGGGGGGGGGGGGGGGGGGGG
>BQKZ01000822.1:40441-51862 GCA_036244855.1 Temnopleurus reevesii
AATGCCCTTTGACCTTCGTATAATGATCATTTAAAGGGTGAAAATAACAATGCACTACTTTGTATGAAAGTCCGTGAAATTGCTATAATTCATGTCTGATAAAATATCTACTTTTACAATACTCTATCAATACTTACAAAATTACAGTACAGCATTGCAATATGGAACAATGCTAATGCTATGATGCAATAAGTCTAAAAATTAGAATTGATTTTTGAAATGTAATCAAATATATGTTTTTTTTTCTGTATCCAAATATTTTTAAGAACTACCTGTTGAATATTACTATTGAATATTACAAAGGTTTACAACAACTCAAATTAATCTTTTAGTTTGTAATAACATTGAACCACACCCATTTTTATATTTAATTGAATAATATCGACTAATATTACAATTCTTGTCAGATCAAAATGATAGGCAAGTTCATGAACAGATTCGACCTATGCACGTTTCTTGCCAACTAGCATAACTTGGTATTCCTTAAACTGGTCAGTAACAATTGAAGTAAAAATGTCTGGAATACAGTTTGCATTTATGTTACTAGTTGGGCTACGCTTTAAGGTAGTCAAGAAAATCCTTTATGTACTCAGAATGCATAAAATTTGCATCTATTAGTAAACCCGATTCACTTTGAGCAGAAGGGACATAGGACTGGAACAAAGTAAAAAACAAATTTCAGTCAAGTATCCACAAAAGCTTCATGATCACCAAAGAAAGTCCCAGGTGCGACTAGCTTGTTTGACATTTTCCCGACAGAAAAACCAAGGATAAAAAATGTAGTTTGTGCCTTTCAAGCCATTCGTAATTTTTCAATAGAAATTGTTTACTTTGTCCAGGCTGGTCTTTGTCCCTGGCCTTTGTCCCTTTTGCTAATAGTTCCTATTGGGGGAGTGCCATTCATCACAGAATGCAAAGACTTACTTATGACAAGGCCACACTTTGAGTTCTTGCCGCACATAGCATCAGTGATGGTGTCCCCAATGAAGACAGCATTCTTAGGATGTACACCAAGCGTTGAGCAGATCTTAAGAGCCGTATACGCATCGGGTTTAGGTTTTATTCCAGCATCGTTTCCACAGACGACCATGTCAACAAGATGAGACACACCTAGTCTTTCTAGCGTGCCTTCAGTCATGATACGACTGTCTGCTGTGTCCACTGCTATGTGGTATCCATTGTCTGGAAGATAAAACATTGAATTGTACCATAAATCACTACATGAACAATGCTGTTAATTGGAGAAAAGCAATACTTACCATCTCAATAATATCCGTTTACTGCAATTTTTCACCATAAATAGCATTCATGATTCATCTATGATTTTTTTTATTTCTATAATCATGTTGCAAACTAAAATAACAAAAGATGAAAATATTTGGGAGCATAGAAATCAAACTTTTGCCTTTGCCATAACATTAAAAAACATACATTTTCATAATCATTGAATGTGAACATTTTTTTATTCAGAGTTTATTTTGAGAGACAGTAGAATCTAGCTGTAGACAGCTATAAAAACTACTGGGATCTACCAACAATTTGCTCAGACTATTTGACAGGCATGTGGAACAAAACCTCCTGTTAAGACCAGTAAATCCAACTAGTTAGACAAACTTATTGAACTGCTTTGATTAGGAATGATTTTGGTTGAAGATTACTGTACTGCAGATTAGGAATATTTATGCAAGCTGACCAGCAGCTTATTTGGAGGAGAAGCAGCTGTTCATAGAGGTTCATTTTTTTTCCTTAAATCTAACCTACCAACAATCTCCATTTGGCAGGCGTGTGGAGTAAAACTACCATCTAATTCCACTACCTACCTACCTACCAGGTCGGCTAAACTGCCGAGACCTAGTATGGATCCTCCAGTTACTCCTGTCCATCATGATATTTTTTAGTTCGTCTGTGCCAACTGCTCCAGCGTCTGCTTTTAGTTGGACAAAAAATATCAAACTGCCTTGATTAGGAAAGCAAGTTTGCTGTATTACCTCTTAATCTTGAGAAGATGTCATGCACATCACCAAACTCCAGCAGCTCTCCACATACAGCAGCATTACCATCATCAAAGCATTCCTCAGCGATGAGACGTGCTCTCGTAGGGGTAAGTCCCTTCTTGACTAGCAGCTCACACAGGTATTCAAAGCAAACTTGGTTAGTGCATTCCATCAGGATGCCGGGTCCAAACATCTGAGCGTTGGCGTCGTACCCCATCGCTTTGTAGATCTCATCTTGGAGGGACAATCCAGTAGCGGCCTCCATTCTGAACAAAGGTGAAAATGTAAAAATATAAGCAGAGTGTCTCATGTGTGTCATCAATTCACATCATGCAGATTCACCAATGTATCTTTCATAGGTAAACCAATTTTACAGTAAGCACTTCACAATCCCGAGAAGTCTATCCAAACATTTTCAGAGTTAAGAATATACAACGGCCTATTTCAGTTGGTGTTGTGATATCCTCAACATACAAGTGTACCTAGATTATTCTAAACGCTCCTAAGTCATATTGATATAATTTATTCAATCAAGACATAAATATACTGTAACCGACAAGTGCAGTGTTTCACTAAATCGTTCTTACAGGTACAAAGTACTTTAAGAAAGACCAGAGTGTGTTAACGAGAGTAATACGTACAAGATTCCCAGATATTCAGCGCAAGAACTTATACCAGTTACTCATAAAGTCGCTCTTAAGTTTTTTTAACTTGGCGAAACACTGGCTGTTGTGTTATGGAGCGTGGTCTCATATATATTTAATAACACACTGAAGATTGTTAACGCAGTAATAAAGAGGAATATTGAGAAGTTAGTGGACTGACATCTTGTTTGGTTGCAGGTTTATTATCGCGGACCAATATCCAATGTTACACTGATGTGCGTGCGCACATCATGTAGTTCAATAATACAACATCCCCCTTTTCCCCCAAAAAAAAAAGGCACATAATATACAGTATACATTATGATTATACATGTTTACATGGCCTCGTGCTGAATCGTCCTTCTCAAACATGAGATTAGTTTTTGGTAAAACATAATGGTTGGGGATGCTCAGATTTACATCTAACATTGTATCGTTCCTATCATTCTAAAGAAGTATTGCCTGGTGTTTAAAATCTGTCCCGTTTATTTGCTTTGGTTCTGAACAACAACCGTCAGTACGAACTCCGAACAAAGAACAATGTGAACTATATTAACACATGCATCCTGTGCATTGAAAACATCAAACAACTCTTAACTTATTTACATCTTCGTCCCCATGACATTGCGGAGCAATGCACGTCTTCATTTGAATATTCATCATCCTGGAAAATACAAATAGTGTCTGTAAAAAAATGATGAGGGTGGACGAGTGTTTAACTGTTCCACAATAAAGGCTGATGTACAACATCAATATGGAAAAAGAAAAGTCAGGTCAACATATAAGCAAGGAAACTTTTGCAACTATACACGATATGTTAGGTCATTCATGTCAGAGAATTGTATTAGCTGCATATTGTATCTCCATATTCTTTGAAAATAAAATTACTCAATTTGTACTTCTAAATGTTTGTGTTGTTTGTTTTGTTGTACTGTTTATTACTTTTTATTAGAGCTTACACATAATCTCGATAACGGTGTGGTCGTTTGATAGCCCTACCAGATCTTGTGGTACTAGTTTGTGTGGGTGTGTCATTGTGTGGAGTAGGAAGTGTGCGTGTGTTATTTGGTGACTGTGTGTCACAATCTGCGAATGTTACACGCTTCCGTACTGGGTTTGTTATGGGGCCGCTGGAGCCGTCTGTGGAGGCATCTGTGGATGGTTCGTACATATTCCTGAGATGGGATCGGTTCCTACGCAGGGAAGATCCATTCGGTGTCTCCACGACATACGAGTTTTGCTCTTCGCAGACCTTAGTTACAGTAGCTGGTACCCAACGTTTCCTCTCATCCTGGACTCGCACTCTCTGGTCGACATGAAGGGGTGGAAGGGTGGGTCCAGCTTTTTTGTCATGGTCGTCCTTCATCTTCGCTTGTCTCTTGAGAATGCTGTCATGGACCTCATCAGCATTTCGCGGGTTAGAAAGGCGACTTGGAAGGGTCGTCCTTATCTGTCTCCCAAATAGGAGTTCTGCAGGCGAAGGTAGGTTTGATCCTAGTGGAGTAGCACGGTAGTGAAGGAGTGCAACTTGGGTATCCTGTCCAGTTTCTTTGCACTTCTTCAAGAGTGACTTGATTGTCCGAACAGTCCTTTCTGCCATCCCATTGGATCGTGGATACCTGGGTGACGAGGTAGTATGCTGGATCCCCCATTTCTTGCACATGTCTTGGAATGGCTGGCCAACATATTGTGGTCCATTGTCGGAGATGATCTGCTCTGGTACCCCGAAGAGACTGAATGTCGTGCTCATTGCGTTGGCAACCGCTGCACTAGTGGTGTTTCGTAATTTGTGAATTACAGGGTACTTTGAGTAGTAGTCTGTTGTGAGCAGGTAGCTATCTCCGTCTAGTTCGAAGAGGTCAGATGCGACCTTTTTCCAAGGTGAGGAAGGGATCTCATGTGGGAGGAGTGGTTCCTTCTGGTTTTGGTCCCGATGTGACTGGCACGCATCACAGGTTTGGACAATCTCCTCTATTTCCTTATCAATGCCAGGCCAATAAACACTCTCTCTCGCTAGTCGCCTGGTCCTCTCGATGCCCATGTGGCCATGATGTAACTGTTGTTTAATGTCCTCTTGTAGGGATTTAGGAATAACCACTCTCTTCCCCTTGAAGACTACACCTCCAGAGATGCCGAGTTCGTCCCTGAAGGACCAAAATCTGCGGACAGCACTTGGAAGCTCCTGCAACTCATCTGGCCACCCATTGACGATGGTGCGCCAAAGTTCTTGGAGGACTGGGTCCTTTGATGTTGCTTCCTGGAGCTGTTTCTGCTTGGTTTTGCTAAACCTAGCCAGGTCATCTCCATTGTGGTCATCGACGTCCAGGTGTGTCTCGTCGACTCTGAGATCAAGGGGTACATCCTGTCGCTTGTTAGGGTTCGGGAGCCTGCTCAAAGCATCAGACATCACCATTTCCTTTCCTGGCTTGTACTTGACTTGGCAGTCGTAGCCCTGGATCTTAATGAGAAGCCGCTGGAGACGCGGGGGTGCGCATGCCAGAGGTTTTCTCCATATCATCTCTAGTGGTCGATGATCCGTCTCGACTACAAAGGATTTCCCGAACAGGTATGTGTGAAAGCGCAGGACACCAAATACTAAGGCGAGTGTCTCTCTCTCGATGTTCGAGTAGTTCGCTTGTGCTGGCGAAAGGCTCTTGGATGCGAAGGCGACCGGTTTTCCTCCTTGGAGAAGGCAAGCCCCTAGTCCCTTCTGCGAGGCATCCACTTCAAGGGTAGTCTCTTCTTGAGGATTGAAGTACTGCAAGCATGATTTTGGGTCGATCGAGTGCTTGAGTCCCTGAAACGCATGCTCGTGGTCCTCCTGCCAAATAAATGGCACATCTTTCTTGATCAGGTCTCTGAGTATTGACGAACGTTCTGCATAATTCGGAATGTACGCTGCCAAATAGGTGAAGAGTCCAAGGCAACGCTGCAGCTCATCCTTGCTCTGTGGAGCAGGCATCTGGTGCACATCCTCTATTTTCTGCGGATCAGGGCGTATCCCAGCAGCAGTGTAGATGGATCCGAAGAATTCTATGTGGTCCGTCTTTATCTTGCACTTCGCACTATTGAAGACTAGACCTTCTCTCTGTGCTGTTTCCATGAGCTGGAGCAAGTTCCTGTCATGATCAGCTTCGGTGGCCCCGAAGACTGCAATGTCATCTGCGATTCCAACACAACCAGGGACCTGAGCAATGATATGATCCATCCGCTCCTGGAAAATGTCCTGGCTCACAGACAACCCGAACGGCAAACGCTTGAAACAGTATCGGCCAAAGGCCGTCCTAAATGTAGTCAACTCCTGTGACTCCCTCGCTAGATGTACCGACCAATAACCGGACTTTGCATCCAATTTGGAGAAGAACCGTGCCCCACTGAACTCTGGGTTCAGCTCCTCCAATGTTGGTATCTTGTGGGGGCACCTCTTGAGTGCGTTGTTGAGTCGCTTCGGGTCAAGACAAAGCCTCAAGCTTCCATCTTTCTTGACGCTTGTCGTTAAAGAGCTGCACCATGGCGTGTATTCATCTACTCTCCTGATTACACCCTGGTCTTCCATCTTGTCAAGTTCTGCCTTCAACTTGTTGCGGATATGAACGCTGCACTTTCGTGGCGCGTCTATCGAAGGTGTAGCATCATCCTTGAGATAAAGATTAGCTTCTCCTCTGAAATTCCCCAGAGTGTCAAACTGCTTAGGGTACTTGGACTTGAGGTCCTCAATTGATCGGATTGGTGGACATCCGGTTTGGCTGGCATCCCGCTTGGCTGGCATCGGATTGCGCGTCACTCCATTAAGGGTTACCACCTTTAGCCCTTCCAATGTAGGAAGTCCTACAATAACTGGTCCCTTGACACTAGAAACGTACCACCACTGATCTGTCCATGCTGAGTCCTTGTACTTGCACTTAATCTTGATAGCACCAAGACAGGGTATGGGTGACTCACCGTATCCAGACAGTCTAACCGTAGTAGGATGCAGTACGTCTTTCCATCGGTCACCATACATGTCCTGAAGGGTACGTAAAGGAAGCACATTTCCACCTGCTCCCGTGTCGACCTTGGCATGCAAGCGGTGTTGTCCCTTAAGACCAGGACACTGAATGTTCAGCATGGCGTATGCTTCCGTCTCCTTATCAACAGAATTGATGTTGATCACAATCATGTGGAAATCAACTTCATCGTTGCTGTACTCGTGATTATCCTCAGTGTCCACTTCGACCTCCTGTACACGGCGTTGACCTCTGTTCCACGACTTTGACCTCTCTCTCCTGGGTCTGGATTGCTTCCTCCCCTTTTCACGTGGTAGTTCCTTAACAGGTACTTGCTGTCTGCCTTGCTCTGCCTGCCTGCACAACTTCGCCCAGTGCCCCTTCTTGCCACATTTATTGCACGTGGACCTGTATGCTGGGCACTTCCGTGGCGGGTGCCTACGCCCGCAGTTGCTACAGTTGCGTTCTTGGCGGGTCCTAATGGCATCCACGTTCCCTTGTCTGTCGGGGGCCTTTAGGGTTTGGAGGCACTTCCTCCCAACTAGGATGGCCTCATATTTCCTGCCCTCTTCTACCAATTTCTCTATCGGGAAGCCTCTTGGTTTGTCCAGTAAGTCTTTCTGGTATTGCTCAAGCGGGGTTGAGGAAATTACGAGCTCTATCAGTCGCTCTGCTAATTCTTCATCTGAAAAGTCACACTCTTTGGCCTTTGCCCTACACCTGTTCACGAATTCATCGATTGATTCTTCCGGTTTCTGTTTGTACCTCATAAGTTCCAGTCTGCGGATCCGGAAGTTTACTGACACCCGTAACTGGGTTTCAAAGAGCGCCCAAATCTTCTCAGGCCTCTGTTGATCCTGCTCGGAAAGGCCCGAGGCGTTAATCCTCCTCAGTCCTTCGTTTCCCAGCGCAAGCTTTATTTTCGTCGCCTGCTTTAAGGGATCATTAACATCATTGTCCAAGAGAAATAAACTCATGCGCTGTTTAAAGAGCTTAAACTCTTCCGAGACATTGGGAGTGTCCCAGCGCATCTCCGGGTATCGCGCCATGTCTGCTAGACAAATACAAGGCAATTAAATCAATATATGGACATGAACATACAATTCGCAATCTTATCTACACACAAAAATGAGGTGCAAAATCAGATCATCACTCATCAGTATCAGACGATATGCAAGAGTTATCAGAGATTAAAAATATCAATATCAGACAATATGCAATATCAATATCAATATCAATATCATACGATATGCAAGAATAATCAGAGATTAAAATAGCACAATCCAGATATTATACAGTTATGAGCAAAATATGCCTGTACATAACCAGCAACTATTCAAAATGTACTTTGAGAATCTGGCTTTATTAAAAAAAATCCTCGAGAGTTCAGTGCTTCGAGTTCGAGTCTGATCTGTCCATTAGACATAAATGTTATGTATAGTCTTTGACTTTATTCAGTACATCAAGTCCATCTCATTGTTTCTTGTGCTCTGGCTTTGCAATGTTGCCCCTAGACTCCTAGTTCATGGTCATCTATGATCTCCCTCCGGTATCACGCAGTGTTCCAAGCTCATATGACGATAATTAAAGTGTCACCCCTTGCTTCAGCGTGCGTCGGCTAGATCCCACCATATGGTAACGATGACTTGCTGATGCTACAATAATGCATTGGCATTCCACCAGGCTAGGCGCGATGTGTGCTCCAGAGCGTCCATTTGACTCACACACCGTTAGATAATACGTGAACACAGCTATTTCACATTAAATCATTGCGTAAACACAGCGATGTGTGCCCGAGAGCGTCCGTTTGACTCACACATCAGTAGATAATACGTGTGTACAGCTATTTCTCACTCCTCAGCGCGTAAACACAGAGATGTGTGCCCGAGAGCGTCCGTTTGACTCACACATCGGTCAATACAATCTATTCCAACATTCATCAGCGCGTAAATACAGTGATGTGTGCCCGAAAGCGTCCATGACAAACTCACACATCACCAAATACAGCAATCGTATCTAGATTCCATAAATGCAACAGCAAAACGTCCATAAACTTGCACTTACGATCGAGCCGCCCATTGCAGACTCACAATATACGATACCGAATGCTGCTAGCTCCGGCCGGAGTCCCGCTCACGATCGATGAAATAAACAGAATAGCAAACTAGCTGTACACGTAGGCATCGTCGGTCCGCGCAGACGATCCACACAAATTTATTGAGTTCACAGTCCGTCCAAATACAGCATTAAAATGTCTCAATATCACAATTCCGGCAGTTGGTCCGTAAAGTTCACAGCGCTAGCCACCATGTTGTGTTATGGAGCGTGGTCTCATATATATTTAATAACACACTGAAGATTGTTAACGCAGTAATAAAGAGGAATATTGAGAAGTTAGTGGACTGACATCTTGTTTGGTTGCAGGTTTATTATCGCGGACCAATATCCAATGTTACACTGATGTGCGTGCGCACATCATGTAGTTCAATAATACAACACTGGCCAGGAGGGGAAAATGTTATGCCACAGATGGATACATATAACAATGGCGTCTTGCCCATGATACCAACCCTTACCAGATGAGGATCAGAACTTAAAAGCAAATGGACAAACAAAGTGGGACAGGATTATTGGCAGACTGAATGTATTATTTACCTTTCAGCGGTCTGTACAAGCCAAGGAGCCCACATGGCATGCATACAGGTTAGGGTTCCATCTTTATCAAAGATCACAACCTTCCTCTCATCATCGACCCGAGGGTAGGCACTGATCACGTTCTCATTCACATCCATGTCTTCTTCTGTTCAAGTACGTTCTGCACAGAGAGAGGGGAAAAACACAAGGAGAATCATTATGTAAAAAGTCAGCTTGTATTGTAGATCTGACGAATACTAATGTGAAGTCGATTGGCCTAAGCCTGGGAGGAAAAATCAATTTTATTGTCAATGAATGTGCACAAATTGGCATGTTGAAATTTGTTAGAATTTTGGTTGTGATAAAATGAATAATTCTTGCCACCAATACGTGTAGTCCTATAGGTATGAATGCAAATTAAGATCCTCTGATGATGCTCTGCAGTTTTCACATAAATATCCATCTTCTTAGGCTTAGCAGGAGTAGGCTTCGTTCGGTGCCACCTAACTTTCGACTCTTATCAATAAATATATTAGCATTTTCAATCCCGAATTTTATCTATTACATTTTGTTAAATTTCATCCACGTAGCAAAATGTTAAAGATAAAATTCCAGATTATCAAATTAGGCAGCATCGACTTTGGGCAGGATAAACTCGAAGCAAGGGACACCAACAGCAGCTTGGATATTTTCACACACTGGCAATTTTCTGAAAATACCAACCTCTCATGTGCATGACCATTGACATTGTTTCATATCGCCGAGAGGCTCGATTTTACACGAAATCGTTGGTGGAAAGAATTACCAGATCACACATCTATTGGAAATGCATGACACAATTATTTTTTTTTAATATCCCCGTTCTTCTTCCAAGTTTTCCCCGATCGAAATTGGATTTATGATGACAAAGGTACGTGTTATTCAAAATCATCTGCAAATTGTTATTGTAACGTGCATTTTCATTTGTGCACGGTATGCGCATTTAACAATACACGCATGAAACAATGATTTTGATTGGCGTTTCCGATCAACTGCAACTTAACTTGTGATCAATTGCAACTTTTGAACAACACCCCCATTTCATATTTAATTTTTTTTAAATTTAATATCAATCATGTTTTGTTGATACTAGTCAGCCAAAATCAGTCTTTTTTTTAGAGGACTTGAAATTGTTGAACAAAGGCTGTCATATACTTACTCTAATAATTTTAATATCGGCAAATGGACGAGTTCAAATTTAATCTCTCAATTTCAGTTGACCGGTAATCTTTCTCCTGTCCAAGTCTGATGAATAAAACAAAATCACACTGTCACTGCAGAACAAGTTCACCAGATTCAATCTCAAATACACATCATCAATGGCTAGTTATCATGCTAGGCTGTAGCTAGCGCTAGGCTAATGCCGACAAAATTCTTCTAGATGTCCAAGATAGATTAGATCTGAGCTTTGAGTCTGACGACTCCTGGTTCAGAATGTTGTTCTTCGATCCAGCGGGACGTTAGCAGTGTATGCCCGGAGAGGTTGCCGGTACGTGCAGGGGAGCGTTTGGGTGTGCTACGCCGGTAGTGATCAGCTGTCCACTGCCAAATAAAATGTTTACAACACGGCTTGCTCATGCGGGGGAATCCCTTTTCACATGCTTATCACATGTACCGCGGGTGGATAGTCTTTGTCCAAAACCAGCATTAAACTTTTTGATCATCTTTTTTTTTTATTCAAGCGAAAAGTTACCTCGATTATCTTTACTTTTGTGATTTTCATATTTCAAATATAAAAAACACACCAAAGTCCCTTTTTTATAAAGAATTGTTCTCTTTGTAAACCAAATGAAGACCAATACGTATTTTATCAATACATATAATTGAAATATGCCTAAAAATCAAGACCATCGTTTTACCCCCAGTACAGCCGCTGCGAGCTCAGTAGTTCAGCTTCTGAACGGTTTCATGATTGCTCTGCCGCAGTGGTAACGAACACGACCCATAGATGGCGTTATCACATCTTCTTACAGAACGCTAGAATGTTTGGTCTGAGAAACCGTTCAGCACAAAAAGTTTGTTAATTGCTTTGCTTCACATTTTTGAAGCAGAGCCATAAAATAAAGACCGCCCAACTGAAACCCAACCACGCGCTGATTGGTCAGCGAAAATGCCAATTTCTTA
>BQKZ01000822.1:75683-90485 GCA_036244855.1 Temnopleurus reevesii
GGGTTATACCCCATTATTAGAGGACTATGTCTTCACTTGCGTTCTACACTTTACTCATTTCATTTTGATATTATTCAACGGAACGCGTCGCTTCATCGTTTTATATATATATATATATAGAAGAACAGTTCAGAACAGGAATATGACATTTAAAGCACCTCCCTGGTCAGAGAGAAGCAATGATTAGTCCTACAATCTGACAATAGAAGTAGTAGTAGTAGTTGTTCTTGTGTTTGTTGTAAGAAAATCTGATGGGGGAGAAGGAAGATAAAAAAAGAAGAAGAATGAGGAGGATAAATTGGACAGAAAAGTTGATAATAAAATTATTCATAAAATTATTCATAAAAGGAGATTAGCAGACGGAAGAAGAAGAAGAAAAAGAAGAGTAATCATGATGATCAATATGATGATGATGGTGATGATGAAAAAGAAGAAGATAGATTAAGAATAAGATGATGAAGGGGGAGAAGAAGAAGAAAAAGAAGAAGAAAAAGGGAAATAAGATGTCTGAGAATAGTTTGATTATAAAGTGGGCAGGAAAAGTAACGGAGAAGAAGGAGGAGAAGAAGAAGAAAGATGATGATTGTAATAATGAGAAGCAAAGAATAGAATAGAATAGAATGAAAAAGGAGTCCAAATTAGTTAAATGAAATTGGGAAGATAGGATAAGTAGAATGATAATAAAGAGAAGAAAGGGAAGGGGAAGAAGAAAAAGTTTGTGAATAGTCTAGGGAAATCTAGAAGAGAAGATGAGAAAGGAGAATAATGTGAATGATGGTGATGTGATGATAATGATGATGATGATGATGGATGAAGAAGATTAGAAGAAAGGAATGAAGAGGAGGTCCATGAGGAGTTTGAGGAAATAGGGAGGAGAGGGGTGATATGAGAAGAATAAGAATAAGAAGAAGAAGAAGAAGAAGAAGAAGAAGAAGAAGAAGAAGAAGAAGAAGAAGAGGAAGAAGAATGAAATCATGATGATGATGGTAATGGTGGTGATGATGGCATCTGAAACAGGGGAAAAAATAAATAGGAAGATCTCCGAAACGTTTACAGAGGTGAGGATTAGGAATGATGGGAGAAAATGAGGAAGGGGGAGGAGAAAAAAAGAAAAAACAATGAAGGCGATGATAAAAAAAGAAGAATAACAACAAGACAGATAAAGATAGAGCAAAATTGTAATGATGATGATGATGATGATGATAATGATGATGATGATGATGATGATGATGATGATGATGATGGATGATGATGATGAAGAAGAGAGATATGAAGAAGAGGTCCAAGAAGAGTTTGAGAAAATAATCAGAAGTGAGGTGATGTGAGAAGAAGAAAAAAAAACGATGACGAAGAAGAAGAAGAAAATGAAAAAGGCCAATAAAAAATGACGAGGAGGAAGAGGAGGAGGATGATGATGATGATGATGATGATGATGATGATGATGATGACAATGGTGATGATGATGATAGGGACAAATGAAAGAGGAGGAAGGAATGAATAGGGAGACCCAGGAATATTTCAACGTAATGTGGAGTAGCAGTGACAAGAGAAAGTAAAGAAGGAAAATAAGAAAAGGAGAAGACTTAGAAGATAATGATGAAAAAAGAAAAACAACAACAACAACAAGAAGATATATATGAAGAAGAATAATATCCCGTAATTAGAAACCATCTGGAATAAAATTATTGGAAATGGTTTTTCAACGGATATCAATAGGTATGGGTGTGAACCTTTACCAAAAAAAAATCAGGGCGAATACGGGTTGGGGAAAGTGTTTTTTGTCAAGGTCAAAGGTCAATGACCTTTTTTTACATACTGTGTAATGGTATTTCCGAGATAAAATATTGCAGGTTGGTGATTTTTGTGTAAAAATGGACAAATTATTACAGGAAGATGAAATCCAATACAACAAAATTTGTAAACGATTATTCAACCTTAAAATTGAAGGTCAAAAGGTCAATGAACTTTTTTACATACTGCATAGTGGAATATTTGGCATTAAACTCCACAGGTTGGTAATATTGATGTAAAAATAGACTATGGAAATATTTGACAAATTCTTTTCATGGCTGTCAATAGGTACAGGTGTCAACATTTACCAAAAAAGTTAGGACGAATTGGCTCTGGGTAAAGTGTTTTCTATCAAGGTCAAAGGTCAACGATCTTTTTACACACTGTGTAATGGTATCTGCGAGATAAAATAGCGCAGGTTGGTGATTTGGGTATCAAAATGGACACTTTTTACAAGAAGATAACATTTAATGAAATCAAGTTTTTAGAAAAGCATTCAACCGTAAAGTTAAAGGTCAAAAGGTCAATGAACTTCTTACATACTGAATAATGGATTATTCGGCATTAAACTCCACAGGTTGGTGATAATGATGCTAAATGGACTATAGAAACATTTGAGAAATTTTTTTAATGGCTGTCAATAGGTATAGGCGTCAACATGACCATCATAGGAAAAAGAGTCAGAATGAATGTAGTCTTGGGATGTGTTGTTTCTTGAGGTCAAAGGTCAAAAACCTTTTTTATCTTTTCCATAGGCCCAATTGTTTCTCAGAGGTAGAATACCGCAGGTTGGTGAGCATGATGTCAATATGGACATATTCTTACAAGAATTGAGCTTCTCGAAACACTTTAATCCATAGCATTCAAGGTCAAAGCGTAATTAACCTTTAAGAACAATCACCATTGTGCGATTAAATGTGATTAAACGTGACTGAATATCCCTCTACTTAAAACTCTTAAAATATATTTCACTTACAAACTATTGCCACTGGCCAAGAACACTTCTCGATTACATGCTATAATCAATTCCAACTATTGACCAATCTAACATGACTTTGCTTACTAAAGTCCTGAGAAGATAGTGACCAAACTGACATCATTTCATCAGGACCATCAGGCCATGGCCTGCTTGAGAGCTTCATAGTGTGGAGACTGTTTTTAAACAAATATCTGACCATATCCTAAGGCAGATGGCAGGAAAAGAACAGTAACTGTTGTTCTTCTTCTGGACTAGGTCTCAGCATTTTAGGGGACCTGTTTGGTAGGTGGTATTTCCAAAGATCAATCATGGTAGGCTGCAACAGCACGCCTGACAGCATGGCCATTTAACGTTCCAGGTAATACCTGTACCTCTGTTATCAGCAGAATCTGCAAAGAAGATTCATGTCCTGCAGGTCACATGGTTCTGTACTCAGACAGATTCTCTCCATAATGTACTTCTCCCTTCTTGCAAATTTAGCATGTCAACGAGGCTTGGAAGTTCACTTTTAGGCTGATGAGGTCCAGACATATGACATGTGATCCCAGAGGACCAACAACATTCAATCAGCAATGTATGGAAGCTTAAAAGTGCCATCCAGATGGAAAAGATGATCAGATGACAATATCTTTGATCTCGTCAAGTTATAAGAAATTACCTGATGACAAGATCTCAGATCTAGTCATGTCTACATCATGAAAAAGAGATGACCAGATGACAAGATAGTAGATCTAGTCATGTCTACATCCTTTGGAAGAGATGACTAGATTACAAGGTATTAGATCTAGTCATGTGTACAGCTTTTGGAAGAGATGACCAGATGAATCTAACATCTTGCCACCTGTTCATCTCTTCCAAAGGATGTAGACATGACTAGGTCTAATAACTTTCTATTTGGCCATCTATTCCAAAGGATGTAGACATGACAAGATCTAATATCCTATAATCTGGCCATTCTTTCCAAAGGATGTAGACATGACTAGATCTATAATTTCTTGTCATCTGGTCATCTCTTCCAAAGGATGTAGACATGACGAGATCTAAGATCTTGTCATTTGATCATTTCTTCTACAAGATGTTGCAATGACCAGTTCTGGGATCTCGCCATCTCAACATTTCTCCTAAGAGATGTAGACATGACGAGATGATTATCTGGACATCTGGGTGGCACTTTTAATCTTCCATAGCAATGCCTCAGTCTCCTCTTTCCCTCGATTGACACAATCTTTTTGTATATACTTGGATGATAATTGAGTGTATCATTTCTGTATGTCAGAAACCCTACTTCCTACTTGATTTCTGGTGTAGTCTACCTTCTGGCCTTCTTATTACAATCTTAATAGAACAGACTCCCAACATTACAGAAAACAGCTCCATATTTTATCATATATAAGGAGGTATGTCTACATCAAGTCATGTTCTAATCTTTAGTTGCTTCCTGTCAAGAACACAATGAATTCAAGATTATTTTCCTCTTTCAAGGAGGTCCATGATCAAGCTCCAGTGTAATGTAGCTTCACCCATTGCGCATCATCGTTCCTGAACTGGTCTTTGGCATCAGGAATTACTCCTAAAACTGCCTTCATGCATAATAACCATGATTACAAGGATGAAGTTGAAGCATTTCCCTTGAGTGCCCCTCTCGCGTGGAACTCCCACCTTTATCTTAGCCGAATAAATTGCATGAGCAATGTTCAAGCTTCACTCAAGAATTATTTGCTTTGAAAGTCAGTTGGATGTTGACTTTTTCTGAGCCAGTCTGTGCCTTTTAATTATCTTAACAGACATATTGTGCCATATAGATGGTTTGGATCAAATTGTTGCGTCTGCACTATAGCGAGTTTTTGAATTAGCTCGCTAGCTCTGATCCGGGTAAATAGCCCGATCAGAACTAGCTCGAGCTAATTTGCAGTGCAGACGCAAACAGTGAGCTAATTCACTGAAATATCTCGAGCTTAACAAGCCCAAGATATCTTGGGCTAGTTTCCAAAATAGTGAGCTAATTCGGGAAATAGCTCACTAACTCGCTCGATTTGCTACACTGCAGCTCGTGCTCGCGCTAATTCTGCGACTCAGGCTAATTTATTCATAACGTTGTGTGGGCGCAGCGGAGAATGGCAGCCAGGCCCATTGACGAACACTCCGTGCAAGTTTCTTCGCACAACAACCACGTGCTTATGTTCCGAGACTGCGCATGCTCGAGAACTAGACCAAGCTCGCGCTCGCCCTAATTCGCGGAAAAAGACTGTTGTCCTTCAAGCTCGAGATTCCAAACTCGCTACAGTGCAGACCAAGATTGTCAATCTTGAGATAAATTGCAAAGATGGCTGATCGGGCTAAAATCTCAAGATCAAGGAAACTCGGGCTAGTACTGCAGCGCCGGCTATTGTCCTCATCATTCTGGGATCAAACGTTGACAGGTTTAAGTCTGATGAGACTTTTCTGGCATTTTGCGCAAATTATCATGATTTTATATCAATATGTTTCCTCCACAGCTTTCAAACACCACTGTTGAATCCTTCAACATTTGTTGACCAAATTTGTGCATTTATTATTAACTATTTTCCTCTTGGACATCCCGGAAACTAAATTTTTTGGTCTTATCATTTATCAATCAATCAAATTCATGCGTGTTTTAGTGTTTGTGAGTCGCTGGCATTAGCTCATGTTTTAATGACTCACCCACAACTCTCTCTGTCATCGAATAAAATCGATAGATATTCTTGGAGAGTCATTATTAATATTTTGCCAATCTTCACAGTTTCTTCACATGGATGAGGTGTCATCCTAGTCATGCTAGAAGACAATAAAGCTATATTCTAAATTAGTTCCAAATGACACCAGAATCATAGTGAAATTTACCATTACTTCCGTTTAACCCCATGAGCTTTTGCTATGTAAATTCTCTTAGTAATTATTCAATATAGATCTTGTCTTTTGTTAAGTCAGTTATTTTGGAAGTTAATTTAAACATACAATATCATATCATATATTTTTCACACAATCGCCTTTCTTTTTTAGACTGAGAAAAAATATTCATGACAATATTGTTAAATTAGAATGATGGAGGTGATGACTCTAGTGCTCATAATAATAGTAACAATAATAATTGACATGATATGAATAACACAATCATAGTAATCTGTTAATTGGTATTATTTAACATTGTCTAATGTTGAATTTGAGGTGTTCTATCACTTCCGCATGGTTTGATTTTAGGTCATCCCAATTACGGATATGAATCTGTACATTTTGATACCAAGATCACCGAACGGATGTGATATTAATAGAGAGGAAACTTTCCGATATCTAAGAAAATTTCATTGACCTTTGACCTTGAACATAAGATATTACCTTGGTTTCAATTTTGTTCTATTTTATGCATATATCAACTTGTTTTATTTCACCAATCCATGAATTCTGACATCATCAAAATACCTATTTTATTGTGGAAATATGAATTTTGGGGTGTGTAAATAAAGGTCATTGACCTTTGACTGACCTTTAACCTTGATAGTGAGATATTGCCTCACTTTCAAATGGCTAAGATTTTAGGTCAACTCACTTTCTTAATAAAATGTGTGCATTTTGACACCAAGACAATTACTTTTGCCTTGCTTTATTGTAAAAGTATGATTTTCGGTATGTATCTAAAGGTCATTGACCTTTGACCTTTAATTTGAGGCATTTTATCATTACAAACCGGTTTTATTTTATTTTATCTCACTTCCTTTCACAAATCCATGCAATTTGACACCAAGATCACCAATGTGCGCCGTTGTATTGCGAAGATGCATTTTTTAAGCATATAGTTAAAGGTCATTGACCTTTGACCTTGGAAAAAAGTACTTTCCCCAGCCCCATTGGTCCTGATTTTTTTTTGGTGAAGGTTGACACCATTACCAACTCAAATCAATTGAAAAACCTTTTCCAATAATTTTATTCCAGATCGACCCCAATAGGGTCTAATTTTGGGTTACTAGAAGTAGATAATATGAGAATGATGATGATGATGATAATGATGATGATGATGATGATGATGATGATGATGATGATGATGATGATGGTGATGATGATGATGATGATGATGATGATGATAGTGATGATGATGATGATGATGCTGGATGAAGAAAGGAAGAAGCAAGGAATGAAGAGGGCGACTTCAGGAAACATTGAACCAATGGAGGAGGATCAGAGTAGTGAGAGAAGGAGAAGAAGGAAGAAACAGAAGATGGAGAAGAAGAATGAAAATATGATGATGATGATTAATGAAGGAGATTACAGGAAAGAAGAGGAGGTCAAGGAAGAGTTCAAGGACATTTTGAAGAGGAGTGATGGGAGAAAAAGCTGAAGACGGAGAACAATAATGATGGTTGTGGTGGTGGTGGTGATGATGATGATGATGATGACAACGACTGCAAGAAGAAGGAGGAAGAAGAATAATGTAATGATGATGATGATGATGATAGCAACAGATGAAAAAGAAGGAAGGAATGAAGAGGAGGATCTAGGAAGAATCTAAAGAGATCGGGAATAGTAGTTACAGGAGCGAATGAAAAAGAATAAATGTGGGCGTATGTAGGAAGAGTTTCTATGAAGTTATTTGTTGTTATTTTATTTGTTCCAAAACATTGTAATTGGGAGAAAAATGAATAGTATACTAGTATATACTAATGTCCTAAAATAAGCAAGCATGCAATCAGGCCTAATACTCTGGAGCTACGCTGTACTGAGGTATACGGATGCTCTTGTCACGCTGCCGGACAATCATTGGGGTCGTTGCGATAGGACAACAAGTGATTTCATTGCTCATATTCCTGCAGATTTTGCGGAAGTAAATTGTCATATTTATAATGCTTTTACTCAAATTTTTGATGGACTTGAAATGTGGTAAGTGCATTTCTCACGAATGGATACATACTTCTGGATGATTTGAAAGAGATCCTGAAGAGATGTATAAACCATACTAACATGTAATCTAATGTGATACAAAAATATGAACAACTTCAGATATAAGGTTAAATATTTAATATTTTTCATGTTTATATCCATGGGTGTCGTCAGATAAGTAATTTAATATTCTTTACTTTTACACTATTTAAAAGAAACAAAATATTGCTTTTGAAAGGGTTTTAGTGCATACAAGAAACATTGTTCATCACATGGCGGCCATTTTGAATGACGTCACATATCTTAAAATGCTCAATGCTGACAGCGTATCAGCAAATCGACTCTTCAAACTGAATGTTTTTCCATCAAAATTTTTTGAAAAAACTACTGAAGACACCTTCTGCAAAGTATACCCAGATGACGGCCGGACTAACGTCATTTCTTTTGGAATAAAAAATCAACAGGGGTCTATATTTCATCCAAAATGACATTGCAAATGGTTAGATTCTAACAAAATATTTCTCATGTACATGTACTTTAGAATAAATGTGATACCATGAGATTGAACTCAATTATCCTTTTCATGAACTTCATTCTTTTTGAAAACTGAAACTTGAGGCAAGCAGAGCTTAATCCTCCAGTCATACAACACCATTTCTCTACAAACAGTTGGATTTATCTGCGCCAAACTTACTTTTCAGCCACTTGAACCATCCATGGCGCTAACATGGCATTCATGCACATTAAGGTTCCATCTTTGTCAAAGATCACCAGCTTCTTCTCCCCTTCAGCCGAACCATCCACTAAACTGCTTGACATTCTGACGCCAATCCTTCCAAAGAGGGTCTGAAATAGTAAATTTAGTGTAAAAAGTAAATGGGATCTTTTGTTGTCAAAAGAAAATTTAGGTCAGAATATGGTACCTGTCGTAAGTTGTTAAAAATTAAAGTGCACTGTTTAAAAGTACATGATATAAACTTTTGTGTCAGATATTTTATACTCCATTCTGTATTCAGCTATGTTCTTCTCTCTTCTGAGCTCTTGTATATAAATCAGGTTAAATAAAATGAGCAACACTAACGATTGGAGGAGTGGACTATTTCACGAGAATACACTATTAGAAACTGTGGCCAAATCGTGTCACCACCATCCTTTCGTGTCGCTGTCTGTGCATAGATTTTGTGTAATAAGTCGATGCGAGAGGCTGTCGCCAGCAATGACGATTGATTGATTGATTAACATTTAACGACACTATCCATTTATACTAAGGATGTACATAATGAGTGTGAAAAAAATAATTAAGATAGTTACTTTCCCGGGAAAAATTTCCTACTCTTTTCGAACAAGAAAGCAGGTTCTTTAAAGGGGAACCAGCCTTTAGAATTATCGTGCTCTCATTGAATGAAGAAAAATCAGATGAACAAACTGTGAAAATTTGGGCAAAATCGAACAACCCGTTCAAAAGATATGAATTTTCAAAGTCACTGAGATATGACGATCCCTATCGCTCATGGAGATCCGTGCGATCGGCACATTCGATGGAATGTGTGACGTTATGTCGGACAACTCCTCATTCACTTTGTACATAGAATTTTTTTAAATGGACTATTGTAAAATTTAGAGTAAGGTTGCAACATCATTCTTCTCAAAATGCATGCAGAATCAATACAGAAATCCTATACCCCAACCGAAAATTGTCATTTTGTTTAATTTTTCGAAAAAAGGAGAAAATGTGAAAAATTATATACAGAGTGAATGAGGAGTTGTCCGACATGACGTCACGGATTCCGTCGAATTTGCCGATCGCACGGATCCCCATGAGCGGTTGGGATCGTCATATCCCTGTGACTTTGAAAAGTCATAACTTTTGAACAGGTTATTCGATTTCGCCCAAATTTTCAGTTTGTTCATCTGAATTTTCTTCATTCAATGAAAGCACGATAATCCCAGGGGTTGGTTTCCCGTTAACGTGCAAATAGTGTTGTTCTCCTTCACACGGGACCGACGGCTTAGAGTCTTCTCAGAAAGACTATATAATTTTAAGTAGATTGTACTGGGTAGTGGGTGCCCTCGAAGGGCTTTAAGATAATTGTACTAAGCTTAATTTTATAAATCTGCTAAAAAGGTTAATTTCTTTAATAAAATTTACAATGCATGACAGCAAAACATCTCTAAACAAGGTTATGAGATCAGGAACTTCATAAAAATTGACGCGGATGTGAGAAAATTCGACACATTTGAGAAGAATATGATTAACTGAAGTGAAAGTGTATGGTGCTGTCACATTAATTTGCGCATCATATTAATTCGTACATCTTATGAGTTTCTACAAAATCAATGAAATTTTGCAAATCTAACATCACCATCGTAAAGAGCGTTGTTTATTTGCCTAAATTGGAAATTTTCTTAGCAAAAGGACCAAAAACAATGAAAATATTGCCAAAAGATCGGCAGATTTGCTTGCATTTGCAGAAAAACACGGGTCTCGCGACACTGAAGTGAATCCTTCCAATTTTCAGACAGAAATCATCAAATTTGTAAGTAAGCAGACATACCATTCGATTCCTTGATATTTTGTGGTCAAGCTACTGTAAATTTTGCATCTTAGATGGAAGCAATTTTATGGTAAATCTTGTTCAAAACGGGGCCTGCGAATTAATATGACACAATTTGTTGACAATTCTCGCCATTTTCCAGCATGGAGCGATGCGATCGTTTCGTCAATCGAATTTTGATATCGCGATATCTCCGTGATTCTTTCGTGGATTAATTTTATTTTTGGAAATATTTGAAGCCTAAAATATCTAGTTTCATTTCATGCCAGTATTTTAGAAAATAATTTTGTATTTTACAAGATATATTTTGCTAAGTACCACGATCCAAAATGCTTTAGAAAAAGCATACAAATGCAAATTATCGTTACCACATCATATAATCAATGATGAAACACAGGCGGCAGTGAATGGAGAGGTGACAGATAAGAAGATAATGCCGAAAATGTGATGCTTCTCAAATAAATACAAAAAGGCGTCAAAAGTAGGAACAACTTTTATAAAACACAGCTCAACTTAGCTGGCCGAACTGGAAATTGACACGGAATTTCACCTCCACCCGCGCCCAAACTTCAGGCGTCATCGTTGTGGAAACACCGCTCAAATGCTTGAGGCCAGATAATACAACGTGAATGTGCACAACACTGAGAAACAAAGACTACTTACCGGTACTGAAAACGAAACACGACGAATGGTTGAAATCATGAAGAATGTTTTATGTCAATGCCACATTAGAAAACTGTAATACTTCTGCTAAATTTAAACATTTGCGGGACACTTCTATTTCTAACCCTTAGCCCCGACCTCTTCCGACGTTCGTTATTTTGTAAAGTCACGCCCACCGTACCTGTATAAAAGCCACGCCCATTAAAATGAACTCGGGGCGTTGATAAACAATTTTGTTTTGGATACAAAGAGCTTTATTCTAGAAACTTTTTGCTGGAGTATTATTGTCAGTTTTCATTCTAACTTGTATTCATAATTAATTTGAAATTACCTCGAAAGAGTCCATAGAAAGGCCGTGATAAAAAAAGTTTTAGAAACATGCACCGGGGGTGATGAAGGGGGAGGGGGCGAAAAATGATTTTAATTCTCCCAAACTCTTTCTAACAGTGTATAGACGAACCATTGCTGCTGATCATGCCATATTTCATAAAGAGATACGATAAATTTTGCATTATATCTCTTTGAACTTTGGTACACATTTCACCGTAAACTTGAGAATGATATTGCATATTTTGTTTTTATTACAGGCTTCTGGTGTATGCCCGGACCAAGGTACGTAACACTGTCCATGACCTGCAGATTGGTAATGAATAGATAGGTGAATGGATAAATAGATAAAATTTCCATTAATAAAGAATTAGCATTGATAAAGGTTGTATATCAGCCCCTTTTCGCCAGTGTTCTTACCTGAAGTAAACTTTGCATTTACCCCAGATTTCCTATAGAAGGGGGCCACATCAGCACACACATAAAATAAGTAATCAATTTATATGTGAGGGATGAGTTTGCAGAAATAGTCTCAGAAACAGACAAATCAACAGCCTAACCAAAAAAGAGAAAAAAGAGAGAGAGAGAGTAGGTACGTGCAGGTAAAATGAGACTTAAGGTCATTTGCATAATTTGCAAAGATGCATACAGATAAATCCAGCAAACTTTGTTTTCTTTTATTTATCCTTCATTTGATACAATTTTTCGATCATCAAATAAGGATTTGATGTTTAAAATTAATATGCAAATTATGACATCATTACAGAAGTTTCATATTACCTGCATGTGCAGGTAATATGAGAGTTCACATGGTATTAATTTTAGACACGCTTACTATATCAAAATGACAATGTCAAGTCTATTTTTTCTTGTGGAGATGTCTGACTATTTAATTTCAATATAATTCTCTTAATCTGAGCTAGTATTATATATAGAACACGACATTTAGCAAATATTGATTTTAAGCATAAACGTGTGTTTGTACATGTATATACAAAAGTAAGAAATTAACAAATTTTTGACGACATGGTAGGCCTAACTCATTTTCATACAATATGAGAACACAACATCACTTCTAAAGATTTAAGATATGCCTCGCTCAATTTTAAAGAAAATAATTTAGAAAATACATCATCTAATGTTCTGCTTCTTTTATGGTTCACTTAATTATCAATCAAACTGAAATTTAGCTTTATAATTCTTTTCAGTCATCACAGAGAAAGGTCGTCTTACAGAAAGCTCTTTTTTTTAATAGGCTATCTGAAAAGTGTACTTTTAGAAACTCTTTAGGTTTCCAGCAGCATGCAGTGTCTCTGCCTAACTCTCCCCATTTACATGACATGATGACCATCTACATGGCATCACCTGATGACCATATAAAGCATGATTGGTTTTCCGGACATAATTTTCTGGCATCTGCATTTATATGGTTAACAAAAAATTGCACACAACATTACATTTCATGTTGGGGTTTGAGGATAGTTTAGTGCCATTAGATCATAATCTCAAATGCTTTTTTGTAATCATAATTGCCTTATTAATGTTTATAGTAGGTTTTGAATTAAATATGATAATTTCTATTGCGAGTAGCCAGGAACGTTGGCTCTCAACACCATGAAGACAATGGAATACATGTTATTGACGTCTCATATTACCTGCAGCACAGAAAGGCCCCCTTGAGGTTTTATAACATGTTTTGAGCTAAAAGAGTAAAGTATATAGAATACTACACACTCGTTTTATTTAAAGCATTCAATAAGCTTCGGTAAAAAAAAAAAAAGTTCATACACAAAAAAGTTCACACATAAAAAGTCAAATTTTATATTAAATCTACAAAATGGTGTTCTTTTTACCTACCTTGTCAAGATTTGGTTGTATTCTCAACAAATTTTCACTTTATAGCAAACAGTTGAAACATTCAGAATGAAGCAAAATGAACTAAGATGGTAATATAAGTATTTAGGAATATGTTCAGAGGGGTTTACACGATTCTAAAGTCACATATATTATACCTGCAGTTTCATATTACCTGCATGTACCTAATACATGCATTTTCTTCATTTCAATTCCCCATCTTTATATTTCTTGGGGGGATGGGTAGGCTTGTCCCCTCAAGACCACCCCCCCCCCTCCGAATAATATAATTTCCTTGTATTAAGCTTCTTCTTCTTCTTCTCTGTTGAATTCCTCCGTTTGCTGGAGAACTGCCGAGGTGTCAGCAGTTTTGGTGGGTTACAATGTACATGAAGGAATGTCAGTTACAGTGTGCAATACTCTGGTCTACAATCCGCACAGTGCACATTATAGCAGATTAAGTAATCTAAAAAGCTTATTTTCATGAAAAAGTACGTTTTTTAAAAGGTTTTGGAGTCCACTTCTATATGCCTTCCAAATATCGGAAAATTTGGGCGATCACCTGCAAATTCAAAAATATTTGATATGAGAAAAAAACTAGTGGCAATGGTGTCGAAAATTGATGAAATTTCATTTTCTTCTCTTGTTTCTTAAAATTTACCAGGACTTTCTAAATGTTTAAGGTCATAAGAATTTTAGGAGTTGTCATATTCACAATCTGGATTCCTTAAATCTTGCATTGGCGTTTGGGTTCTTATAGGTATACATATTCTGATACAGGAAAAGTAATCCTATACAATAGGTTAACCTTTTGACAACAGATGAAGGAAATAATTATTAGGCCTATGAGTCTACAATAATTACCCGATTGTGGTCATTAAACCATCGCATTGAGATATCAGCTGCATGCTGATCATGAACTCTGACTTCAAACTTTCATTTTAAAAATTAAACTGTTTCATATTTTACCTCTGCTTTTTTGCATGACATTCTCTGTTTCCTCTATATCAACCGAGTTTCAGCGCAGCCATGACCCTTTATTTTGTTCTATTTGTGATGTTATTTTGCATTGATTATGTATATGAAAAAGGAAATAAATTAATTCAAATTCAAATTCAAATTTTGGGGCCCTTTATAGCATGTTAGCTGTCTTATGCACAGGATGAAATAGTTGTCTTTTTTGTTTTCGTATTAAGTGACCTCCGAGGATCGATATCCACTGTTCTTTTAGCCGTGACCCTCTCCAGCTGAATAAAAGTCATTTTATGGGCTCTTTTTGGCGCCCCCACGGCCTTCGTTATGCACAGGTTAGGCAATGCCAGCTTCGGGTTTTATTGACTCCAGGCGACATCTCTAGATGTGACCATCAAAAAGTGTGAGCCTTCTCAGCTAAATAAACCTTAGTTGCGCCCGGTCTAATATAATCTAAAGCTTCACCCTCAAAGAAATATACATTCATATAATTTTATTTGAACACAAAGGCCCGTATTCCGATAGCGAGGTTTAAGTTAACCCTGGTCTAAATCTGTGGTTTAAGTATTGGTAGCCAAAAGTGCCAAAATATTTACAATGAATAATTCGTATGTTAACTGCTCTCTTTTCCCACACTCCAATAATGTAGAAAACTATGGAAGTTTTTATTCCGAGACAGTTTTAAATAATATGAGTGCCAAATGTGCTGGTAAATTAAACATCAACTATTATAGATTCAAGCCTCTTTTGGCTCTCCATACTTAAACCACA
>BQKZ01000823.1:18698-50781 GCA_036244855.1 Temnopleurus reevesii
TGGTGGTGGTGGTGGTGGTGGTTGTAGTAGTAGTGGTGGTGGTGATGGTGGTGGTTGCAGTGGTTGTAGTGGTGGTGGTAGTGGTAACATAATGATGATCAAACGTCTTTGGAACGCTCAGGAACTAAGGCAGATGGTTATGAATGGACCTAATGTTCACCCAGGGTGAGTGGAGCTGGAGGTTGTGGAGGTGTTGGTGGTGGTGGTGGTGGTGGTGGTGGTGGTGGTGGTTGTAGTGGTGGTGGTTGTGGTGGTGATGGTGGTGATGGTATCATAATAATGATCAAACGTCTTGCCTATCCTCAACCTGTCAATTGATGGAACGCTCAGGAACTCAGACAGATGGTTATGAATGGACCTAATGTTCACCCCGGGTTAGTGGACAAGTGATGGAGATGGAGATGGAAATGCTGGAGGTGGTGGTGCTGGTGGTGCAGGTGGTGACGGTAGGATGATGTTAGTGATGGTGTTTGAGATGGTGGTGGTGGTGTGATGATGATCATGGCAGATGTGGTGGTTGTAATGAGGTGTCATTTGAAGTGGTGTAATGCAGGTGATGATTATGGTACTGATAGTGATGTTGATGGAAGTGGTCGTGGTGTTGGAGGTTGTGTGGTGGTGGTAGAGGTGACCTTTGGTTGTGATGCACATCGAGAAAAAAAAACAGATGATGAGCAATATTTTGTTGAACATGATAATGATTATGCATTATATAAATGGACTTATTGTCATTGTTATGATGATTATGAATGATAATGAAAATTTACCTTGAGTATTCTGATAGCATGTTACTGAGGCCTACAAATCAATTATTGATACTGAGTATTGGTTATTGATCTTGATACTTGCAGAGCCCTACTAATAGAGAATGAGGATGGGTCCCAGGTGAGGCTACGAGCTGACAATGAATCACAGAGGGAGTCCGTTGCTAAGAGACTTCTCACTCCAAGCAACATCAACAAAGCCAATAATGGTTCAAAGAAGGTACTTATAAAAGTTTTAGCTTAGATCAAATGATTTTTTTTTAAATGTTGGGTGAGGTGGGCGGGGGCTGAATTCAAGTTTATTCAATTTAATTTGTTTATCCATTTTGTTTCTCTCAGTTTGTTAAAACGAAATGTATGAACATAAACATAGATAGATAAATCATGAAAAATAATCAGGCTTAATATAAGCTTGGCAAATAATGAGATATACACAAAAACTAAATAGGACATGTTAAAAAGGAAGCTTCTATCGTAGATGTCCTATGTTACAAAAATACAAAGCAATTTAATGATTTTAACAACCCTTCCCCCCTGGTAATGTTATGATTATACGTCCTTTTCCATGTTCATTATAAATATTTTGTCATGCTGCTATCACAGGATGTCTCATTTTGAAAAGAAAGTTCTTTTGCTTTCTAGAGCTATTGTGAAGGCTTAAGTGGAAATCGTCTACTAAATCCGATTTCTCTGTTTGTTCTGCTCAATGTGACTATGCACTTGCTCATGATTTTTCTCCTCTTCTTGGCACATTATAGGTTCATAGACATCTGCAGACGGGTGATATTGTCTTGTTGAATCGTCAACCAACGCTCCATAAACCAGGCATCATGGCCCATAAGGTAACAAGATAAACTATAGAAATTATGTTTCTATTTCCATAAGGCACCACGGAAAGTGAAAGGGCTGTAGATTAAAATATTTGCACAATTTTAGCAATATGTTTCCTCTCATTTTCTTTAAAAAAGTGGGTAGGCTGCAGCTCCCCTAGCCTCGTAAGTTCCATGATCCATGTTCATTGCATTTTAACTTTACCATTATGTTTACAATGTAAATTTGATCAACATTATTTGAAGAAAACTAGGAGTTTTTGTTCAGAGAGTGGAGGAAGAAAAGACGAGTAATTGATAACTTAATCTAAAATTTAAGAACTATCTGAGCCACTGCGTTAAAGTGTTCATGTATTTTATCTCTTCATATTTTTCAATAGGTAAGAGTACTACCAGGCGAGAAGACGCTGCGTTTACACTACTCATCTTGTAAAACCTACAATGCTGATTTCGACGGAGACGAGATGAACGTTCACTTTCCCCAGAATGAGCTTGGTCGAGCCGAGGCCCTCACGATAGCTAGCACCAATCAGCAGTACCTGGTCCCAAAGGATGGTACCCCTCTGGGGGGTCTTATTCAGGACCACATTGTAGCAGGTGTGACGATGACGGTCAGAGGAAGATTCTTCACAAGGTAATCATCATTCAGTTCTATCGTGAGCTTAGTTGAGATGTGATCATTGCTATCATACAAAGCACCAATCTAGCTGGTCTCGAAGGACGGTAACCATTTGGGCGATCTTTTCACAAGATCACATGACAATCGGTATTTCAATATTGCACATTTTATGAAGATTATTTGAAAGTCTATCATTGTGATCACCAATCTGCAGTACCTGGTCCCAAAGGATGGTACGCCTCTAGGGGGTCTTATTCAGGACCATATTGTAGCAGGTGTGACGATGACGGTCAGAGGAAGATTTTTCACTAGGTAATCATCATTCAGTTCTATTGTGAGCTTAACTGAGATGTGATCATAGCTTAGCTATCATAGGAAACATCATTCACGAGTATCTGGTCTCAAAGGATGGTACTTATTTAGGGATCTTTTTTTCAAGGTCACATTACAGCCTATATTCCAGTAATGAACATTTATCTTGAATTCATTGAAAATCTTTTATAGTGTGCACGAATCAAGAATAACTGGTCCTAAAGGATGGTACACTTGTATATAATTCATGTATAATGACATTTTAAAAGTTATTTCTCTCAGTCAATAAAAATGAGTGATGGGTTCTGAATAAATCAGTGCCAAAATTAGATGGGCTTGACAGTAGCTCATCTTGATTTCATTGGACAATGCATTGCTTAAGGCTTCTTGATTTATATTTGGAAAATGAAATTTTAATTGTGAATTTATAAATAGTTAATGAATTCAATTAGATTGATGTTTGTGTGAATGTGTGTATTTTTTCTTTTAACCTACAGACATGAATACCAGCAGCTTGTGTACTGTTCACTGACCGACAAAGACGGCCATGTAAAATGTCTGCCTCCATGTATCAGAAAGCCCGCCCTCTTGTGGTCCGGGAAGCAACTCATCTCTACCATCATTCTCAACACCATCCCTGAGGGATGTAAACCGCTGGATTTCATTGGCAAGTCAAAGATCAACAGTAAGGTGAGGATCATAGAATTTGTAGAAATTTTATTGACTCTTTGACCTCATCTTGGGGTATGAGAGTACAAACATCCACATATAAAACATTAGTTCAAGATATAGAATATATACAAGAAAATGACATAGTAAACTGAACAATTATAGAAAAGAATTTTCATACAAGAGGAATGTAACATACTGATTACATAAACAACTGTAAAATAGTATAAATATCTAGAAACAAATAGAGTGCTTCGGACCATCAAAAATGATTTTGTTAATCGTTAATGCTTGGTATGTTTCGCCTATTAGACATTGACACAATTTTGGAGGTGTTTAGTGCTAAATTTTGGTTGGCTTCCGTTGAATTCTATATGAATTAATGATTTGCTGTAATGGTCTTGAGAGTGTTTTCATATTATCATTAGTCTAGTGCTAACATTCCATTTAATCGAAATATGACATATGATAGAATGATATTGACCAGCAAGACAGAAATTTGAATGTAATTGACTAAACAGCTGAAACAAATATCTTGTCATGTTGTTGTTGTTTTTTTTCTCAGAAAATACTTAGTTCAATTGTACCTTTATGAGTAAAGGCATGTATGGGTATGTGCTTATTGTACAGGAAGTGGAGTGTCAGAGAAATTATTTGTGATAAAACTACATTGTTGAACCATATTAATTGAGTTGGATTCTTGATAGACTTATGATGATGTAATTACTTTGCTGAACCTGTTTCTAATTAGTTTTTTTCTCATAACTTCTTTATTTTTTTTCTTTCTCTCAGTCATGGAGCAAGGAGAAACCCAGGACACCCAAAGCTGGTGGTAGCGCCCTCGTAGGCAATGACATGTGCGAGTCGGAGGTGATCGTTAGAGAAGGGGAGCTGATGGCTGGTGTGCTAGACAAGGGCAACTATGGACCTACACCTTATGGATTAGTGCACTGTATCTATGAGGTAGGCTGATATATCATCATAGCAGTTCTTATGGTTGTTATGCATGCAATTACTAATGAAATGATGCTTAAATCTAAGTATTGTTTTGTGAGAAAATAGGTAGACATAGTTAACTTCTAAATGATTTGCAGTTTTCACGTCTATTATTTCTATCATCAAGTGTGAAATTGTGAATTACCCTTTAGTGGAGAATTGCCAAAGCAAAATTTCATCCCTCATGGAAACCGACTTTGACAATTTTATTTTTTTCAATTATAATAATTGTTAAATTTAGAGGCACCCCAGTCGCATTTGACTATATATGCCTACAGGTATTCGATTGATAGATCAAACTTATAGATGAAATAATATCAACATTATTTTGTATTTTTAGAAAATGATGTGTTGACTATGTTGCATCATTCTCATAAGCTACAAAAATAATTGTTTGCAATCTTTTGATTGATTCATATTTTTCCTTTGTAGCTGTATGGAGGACAGGTAGCCGGTAAGCTTCTCAGTCACTTTGGACGTCTCTTCACAACATTCCTTCAGCAGAAACTAGGATTCACCCTCGGACCTGAAGATATCATAGTTAGGAATAAGGTATCCTCAAAATATAATGTAACCCGACATTGAAATTTCCATATCTGTATGGAAAGAGAGATGAATAGTTCTTGAGTGACATGTTATAAAATGTCACATATATCTTTGTAATTATTTTTCTTTCTTCAATATTTTCTATCAAGTGTGGAAACTGACATTTGAACAAAATGATATTTGACATTTGAACTAACATATGAACAGAATGTTGACTGTATATGTCGATAAAGTTAAAGTTGAACACTTCTAGGAAATATAAATTTTGGATTATCTCATTCTGTATTTTTGTGTCACTCCCCAAAAAGGTATTGCCAAAGGTAACTTTTTATCTTACTCCACATAACTTTGCCATCGTAACAAAATAAGAACTCATCTTCTCCAGTAAATTCACATTCTTTGTGTTTGAGTCAACATTCATTCATAGCATTCAGGCTGTGGTTTTGGCTCTAAAAGAATGTTTTTATAAGAGTCTGTTAATATCATGCAAATTGTTGGATTCTAGTTTGTTTTTTTTTTCAGAGAAAAGGCATTGTAAGTTATATCGTCCATTATTGAGAAATTTAATTCAACCAGAGTTTTATCCATTTTTTTCTTCCCAGGCCGATGAGAAGCGTCAAGTCATCCTAGAGGAATCCAAGGGATGCGGTTCAGAGGCGGTTGCTAAGGCACTAGGGGTGGAGGAATTCACTGGTAGCCATGCCAACACACTCACAAACAGATATGAAGATGCTCATAGGTTTGTTTCTCATTCAATACCTTATTTTCATGATTTTATTCTAAAATGTAAGGTCCTCTGACTTGAAATGTGTTCTGCGTTTCGTTTTTTAAAGAATAAAAATAAATGGAAATAACCACTAAATTGTTTTTTTTTCTTCTCTTTTTTCCCTTTTTTAACATTCATTGTTCTTGAAGTTACTGGCAGTTGCTATTGATGGGCATGCACGAGTCAAAATTCTTATTATGTCATGATAGAAGTGAAGACTGTGCATGAAATAAAGTGAATTTAAATTTACAAACGATTTGCAGTTGATTTTCTGTGATTGTTACTTTCTGATAGATTGTTTAAAAAAATCAAATGAAGAAATTGACTTTTGTGCCAATTAAAAAAAAGTTGGCACATAATTCCACTTAGATTGATTTGGCCTAAATGAATTAAATTTATGTTAATAAAGAAATTGTGAATAATAGGGTCATATAATACAACTGTAATATATTCATACAGTGAATAAGGTCAATGTCGTACTATGACAAATCTGGAGCTATCTAAAATTTCTGATTTTCTTTTTTCCCCTTTTGCTCCATTATAGGAATCCTGATGGGAGTGATCTGAAGGAGATAGATCTACAGATGAAAACCAAGACGGATCTTTACAGCAACCAAGTCAGCTCAACTTGTCTGGGTGCTGGACTACTCAAACACTTCCCTAATAACAATCTACAGCTCGTGGTATTATCTGGGGCTAAAGGGTCTATGGTAAGTCTATGCTCCTAGGTCTTATTAATTCAGCTCCATATCTGACTACAACAAGCAAGTCAGTTCAACAAACCTTGGTTCTAGACTACTCAAACACTTCCCTAATATTAATCTTTAGCTCATCGTTTTATCTGGTGCGAAAGGGTCTATGGTAAGTCTGGGCTCTAAACTCTATTCGACTACTCAAACACTTCCCTAATAACAATCTACAACTCGTGGTATTATCTGGTGCAAAAGGGTCTATGGTAAGTCTAGCCTCTGAAATTTGATCATGATAACTAATTTAGTTCCAATGGTGTCAGTTCTGGAATACTCCAGCACTTTCCTAATAACAATCTACAGCTGGTGTTCCTATCTGGTGCTAAAGGGTCTATGGTAAGTCTAGGATCAGAACTCTTGACTACAGTAATCAAGTCAGCTCAACATGCCTGGGTGCTGGACTACTCAAACACTTCCCTAATAACAATCTACAGCTCGTGGTCCTATCTGGTGCTAAAGGGTCCATGGTAAGTCTAGGATCAGAACTCTTGACTACAGTAATCAAGTCAGTTTTACATGTCTAGGTTCTGGACTACTCAAACACTTCCCTACTAACAATCTACAACTCGTGGTATTATCTGGTTCAAAAGGGTCTATGGTAAGTCTAGGCTCTGGAATTTGATCATGATGACCAATTTCGTTCCACTGATATCATTTTTGGACTATTCAAATATTTCCCTAACTTTGATTAGAGTAACCATGTTAGCTCCAGAGGTCTCGGTTCTGGACTACTCGGTCATTTCCCTAATAACAATCTGCAGCTTGTGGTCCTATCTGGTGCTAAAGGGTTTATGGTAAGCCTAAGTTCTAAACTCTAATCAAGTCAATTCAACATGCCTGGGATCTGGACTATTCAAACACTTTCCTAATAACAATCTACAGCTCGTGGTCCTATCTGGTGCTAAAGGTTCCATGGTAAGTCTGGGCTCTAAACTCTATTAGACTACTCAAACACTTCTCTAATGCAAATCTACAATGAATTGTATTGTCTGGTGCTAAAGAGTCTTTGGTAAGTCTAAGCTCTAAACTCTAATCAAGTTAATTCTACATGCATGGGATCTAGACTGATCAAAGATTTCCCTAAAAACAATCTACAGCTCGTGGTCCTATCTGGTGCTAAAGGGTCCATGGTACGGTAAGTCTGGATTCTAGACTCTTTTGATAGAGTCACAGTTAAAGTCAGGACTTATAAATTACTTTTAATGAAAAGCAACACGGCTCATAAATTTTCATCTCTCAATTGGAAAGTTTTGAGGGTTTCTGGGATTGAAATTTTTTTCAGAGGAAAAATTCTCTGGCCTTGTCTCAGATTTTTTTTTGGATGAATGTCGGTTTTTACCCAATATTTTGCTGATTGAAAAGTATTACCCTGCATTCTTGCTGGTGTAACGGAAGACAAGGGGGCCAGTGAACCATTGTACTTCTTAAAAAATAATGTTCTAAGATGAGAAGAGTTTCATGTCCAATAATCATGAATCCATTGTATCATTTCAGGTGAACTGTCTTCAGATCTCATGTCTGCTTGGTCAGATTGAGTTAGAAGGCCGTCGTCCGCCTCTGATGGTCAGCGGTCGGTCACTCCCGTCCTTCCCTCCCTACGAGACCAGTCCAGTATTCATGAATTCATTGTATCTTTTCAGGTGAACTGTCTTCAGATCTCATGTCTGCTTGGTCAGATTGAGATAAGAGGGCGTCGTCCACCCCTGATGGTCAGCGGTCGGTCACTCCCGTCCTTCCCTCCGTACGAGACCAGTCCAATAATCATGAATTCATTGTATCATTTCAGGTGAACTGTCTTCAGATCTCATGTCTGCTTGGTCAGATTGAGTTAGAAGGCCGTCGTCCACCCCTGATGGTCAGCGGTCGGTCACTCCCGTCCTTCCCTCCCTACGAGACCAGTCCAATAATCATGAATATATTTTATCATTTCAGGTGAACTGTCTTCAGATCTCATGTCTACTTGGTCAAATTGAGCTGGAAGGGCGTCGTCCACCTCTGATGGTCAGCGGTCGGTCACTCCCGTCCTTCCCTCCTTACGAGACCAGTCCAATAATCATGAATTCATCGTATCTTTACAGGTGAATTGTCTTCAGATCTCATGTCTGCTTGGTCAGATTGAGTTGGAAGGGCGTCGTCCACCTCTGATGGTCAGCGGTCAGTCACTCCCATCCTTCCCTCCTTACGAGACCAGTCCAATAATCTTGAATTCATTGTATCTTTTCAGGTGAACTGTCTTCAGATCTCATGTCTGCTTGGTCAGATTGAGTTAGAAGGGCGTCGTCCACCTCTGATGGTCAGCGGTCGGTCACTCCCGTCCTTCCCTCCGTACGAGACCAGTCCTCGGTCTGGAGGCTACGTGGCGGGTCGGTTCTTGACCGGTATCAAACCGCAGGAGTATTTCTTTCATTGTATGGCAGGAAGAGAGGTGAGATTTCTGTTTT
The DNA here is from genome assembly GCA_036244855.1 of Temnopleurus reevesii. Taxonomy (NCBI): domain Eukaryota; kingdom Metazoa; phylum Echinodermata; class Echinoidea; order Temnopleuroida; family Temnopleuridae; genus Temnopleurus; species Temnopleurus reevesii. The sequence continues at coordinate 27,391 of BQKZ01000823.1, forward strand.
AGTTGATGTTCAATATACCTTGGAAATAACCAAACCCACAAGTGCACAAGGTTCACATACTGAAGGAGAAAAACTGAGAAGGAAAGAACGTAAGAAATTAAATGAAAAAAATTCTTAGGCTCTCCTTTACAATATTCTTGAAATTATGAACGAACTAGTGTACATCTCTAGGATTCCTCCATGCAAGTCTTGAATATGCATTCGTGATTGGTTGAAAATGAAGTTACTTTTAATTTTCAGATTTCTGCTTAATGCAGTAGAGCCCAGCTCTTTTATTCATGTCTGTAGGAAGACTTCACATATATATATCTTATAACATAAAATACACACTAGTTCTATTAATAAAGAACTTCATGTTTTCTTAATGCCATTTTCTAGAGTTTCCAGTATGTGCTTTGATGATTCTATGAAGATATAATAAAGACCGTTTACCTTGCCAGAAAAAGGTTAAAATTTAGAAATTTATCTAATTTCTTTATATGTAGGGTCTGGTTGATACAGCTGTGAAGACTAGCCGCAGTGGGTATCTACAAAGGTGTATCATTAAACATCTAGAGGGGCTGGTTGTGAACTATGATCTAACCGTAAGTGTAATTATTATATTAATCTCCCAGTATGTCGGCCTGCTAGGGATATGAATTTCTCATCCCATTAGACCACTTTTTTCATGATAAATGATAGTAATGATGAGATAATTTATTATAGCTCAGTCGCTATATGGATATACATTTCTGCACTATGATACAAAATGATACTGAAAAGCTTCGGAAAATAAGTGAGTTTTCAACAAGGTTTTAGGAACAACCACAGATGAAGATGGTCTTATTTCTATTGGCAAGTTTGTTCCAGAGTTGTTGAGCAGCACAGCTGAAGATGTAGTCACCAAGTGTTACTTTTGTTTTCTGATGTGGTAGTTTCAGAATCAGTTTTTAATGTCATTGTGTCGTGTCTACTGTATAATCAATTCCTAAAAATCAGAAAAATCAGAAACACTGGGGAATTTTGTAATTTGTTGGCTATTCTACATTTGCATTGATGTGACATGATACTATTTTGTCATCTTATGTTTGTTTGTGTTTATCCTTCCAATTTCTCTGGTTACAACTAATTTGATGGTACTCTTATTTAAAAAAGGATGTCAATTCCATAAATATGTTTGTCTGATGCCTTGCATATGGAAACTTTCTAGATCAATATTTCGTCAGTCATGTGTGATTTGGAAGCCAGATTCAATAGTCAAATAGTCAGTTGAATGAAAAAAAACGAAGAACTATTCTGTGAAAGGTAAAAAATAAAAGATTGACAAATTTATTGAATTGCCATTTTACCAATTCCTTAAATATTTAATTTTCACATCCTCACACGTTGTCTTCATAGAAGTATCTATTTAATGTGAAAGGTTTAAACTTCATTTATTATTATAGGTAAGGGATAGCGATGGAAGTGTAGTCCAGTTCCAGTACGGTGAAGATGGTCTAGATATCCCCAGGACTCCGTTCCTTCACAAGGAACAGTTCCCGTTCCTAATGGAGAATGCCAAGACTCAGCTCCAGACCAAGTCTAAGCAATCTGGACCAGCCAAAGATGCCAGCCAGGCTGAGAAACTATTCAGGAAGGTATGTGTAGTGTGATACAGATCTCATATATTGAATTATAGTATAGACATAGTATTTCTTCTGAAAAAAAACTGCTTCAATGCAGCCCAAAGGCTGAATTACAGAAAACTCCCAGAAAACTCCAAACCATAATGACAAGCATAATTTACAGCAATGCTTTCTATCTGAGAAACTGAACTGGAAAGTTACATAAATGTCAGTAATTAAGAATTATTTAATAATATCGACATTTGTTGCCATGGAAACTGAATATCAAGGCAGTAAGACTATCAAATCAATTAATTGCTGCCACAAAATGCAATGTAGTTTTCAGATGCTTCAGAAATTATTATTATGATGTGTATATCAAATCATGAACAATGGAAGAAAGAATTGGGTAAAGGTATTGTCCTCTATAAATATCTTTTATTTATTCTAATTTGTTTCTCATTGTATATTCATGAGAATTTTCCAAAAATTGCACCAAACCTTTCAGCCGAAGCTTCAGGTGGTGACATATGTGTTGGTTATTGGTGTTAGCAAAATCATCCTCACCATACGTTCATTGAAAGATAATGCTTCCCCAAGATAAGGACTGTCACTTGGCTAGGGTATGGCAAAATTAAAGTATAAAAAATAACATATATTTATTATGGTGAGGTAAATAATCTCAATAAAACAATCAAATTAAAACCAACCCATTGAAAATTGTAAGATGATATAAGTTATGAAAAATGTGACTGTTTTCTCTTCATCAGATACAATGGAAATTATGAAAAAACAATGAAAACTTTGTTTGTGCATATATAATTAGATGCTCATGAATATTCATGAGCTGCGCAGTTGCCCATGACAATGGGGAAATTTCAAGCTCATATTGCTTAGTATTTCCTAAGTCGTGATTTCACAATTGCAGATAAGATTTCTCGCATTAGTGTTCTGTATAAAACGAGAACTCTATGTTTTGTCTAAAATTAAACGTTTATGCAAATTATGTGAGCCATTGTTATTTGTTATTTGTTCTGTCCTATATCAAGTGGATTGCTTTGTACAGAAACGCATATGCATCTCACCATCAAGAATATATCTGGTTGCTAATCCTGGCAATCTAGATGTTAATGTACTTTTATTCAAAAGGATATGTGCTTGGAAATATATCTTGCATTGGCATGAAAATATGAACATTTATGTAAGCTTTGTTACACTGTTAAATGAATATTCATAATATTAATTTGAATAATAATGGTCCTTTTTTCCGAGCTATAGTATACAATGTATATGGTTTTAATTCCCTATTGCTCTGAATCAGATACAAGTTGTCTCTTTACAGAATATTATTTTACACTTCAACTGTGGCAAGAAAAATGCACTTGACATGGAGACAAAAAAATGATTGAACATATAAACATCCATTAATTTACAAACTGTCTCTAACATGTCGATGAATGAAAATTGACTGTGAGTGGATAGTCTTTGAGTTAATTTCGTACTGAATTACTACGAACTATGTGAATTGGAAATATTGAAGGAGAATAAATTTAGATATCCTATAGGTAATTAGAGATTTGAATAGTGATTAATATGTGTGAGATAGATGTGATACCCATTGCAGAGTTGAGACATGGTCTTCATAATAGATTCAATTTATTTAGCCCATATATCCACTCTGCCGAGTGCTCAAAGCGTGTTGCATTATTATTACCCTGGCGTCAGCCCGGCGTACACCAGCGCACATGGCATTTGAGGAATAAATATTCCTGCCAGGTACCCATTTCTCTCACCTGGGTTGAGTGCAGCACAATATGGATGAATTTCTTGCTGAAGGAAATTAACGCCATTGGTGGCATTCGTACCTACAACCCTCTGGTTGAAAGGCGATAATCAGAACCACTACACTATGGCGCCTCCTCATGAATTACCTGTATTATAATTATTCCTTATATCAGGTAAAGAGATGGAAAGAGAAGAACTCTCATCGTTCGCGAACAGAGAGGAGGTCTCCTTTCTTAGAGTTCTGTCGCAAGGAATAAGCCTCCATCTTGGAAGACATACAAGCAGATGAGAGTAACATCTCCAAAGCAAACTATAAAGCTAAGAAGAGGATTGTGAAACAGTGGAGAGGAGTCACAGATAGACACAGGTAAGCTTGTACTTCATTTTCTGTTGTGCTACAGTACTCTTTTGCATCACATGGCATCATACTCTAATTAAATGCCTAAAACAAAAAACTTGAGCTTCAGATCCCACTCCTGACACCACTTTGGGTTCAGAAGAAATTAATCTAATTCATGTGCCTCTCTCTACCCTGGAGAAAATTGGTATGCAGGGGTGCTACATATTTGATGATCAATTTTCCCGGTTATTACTGGGGGATAAAGAATAAAGCACCTGAAGTAAGATGGCACCAATATTAACTAATCAGTATTATTAATTTCAAGATCTATGAATGATGTCATAGCACGTGTGGGGAAACACAAAGTAAAGAGCATCCAAAAAGAGAAGTGTTGTACACATAGTCGCCGAAATGTATAAAAACGTATGCAGTGATTTTACTTTATGTTTCGTGAATGCTCTAGTGATAGTTCCGATGTGTTAGTTTTGGCTTCATGAATCATTCATAATTATATCACTATTCTTCCACAGATATGAGAAGAAAGTAGCTCCATGTCCAGACCCCGTCAGCTGTGCAATGAGACCAGATAGACATTTTGGTGCCATCTCAGAGAAGTTGGATTCCCTCATACATGGCTACTTGGATTCCAGGATACCAACATCAGATGATATAGATGGGACTAGGAGGGAAGAGGAAGAGGAGGCATTGAAGAGTCTCATGTATAGCAAGTATCAGAGAGCTCTCTGTGAGCCGGGAGAGGCTGTTGGTCTGTTAGCGGCTCAGGTGAGTGGTATAAAGCATTAGAGTTTGTTTACAATCACTGCTGACGAGACTATAGAATACTTACATCAATTTATATAGATGGGACTAGGAGGGAAGAAGAAGAGGAGGCATTGAAGAGTCTCATGTATAGCAAGTATCAGAGAGCTTTGTATGAGCCAGGGAAGGCTTTTGGTTTGTTAGCTGCTCATGTGAGTGGTATAAAGGATTAGAGTTTCTTGAGAATCCTGTTATAAAATAATTAGGATGAGATTGTGACAGATTGTTTTCCTCTCAGTGACCATCAATCCATAATTTTGTTAGGACTGAGGAAGAATTCAAAAGCCTAGGCTGGAAGCAAATATGATGAGAGCTGTGTATGGAGGTATCTTAGAGTAATTTCAGTTGTAACTTCTAATTTGTTAATTGAAAAATAATTCTGTTTGATGCAGAGTGAGTAGCTAAATGATGTATAACTTTAGGGCTTATATTCTAAGAGTGAGGATTAACTTAACCCAGGTCTAAATCATTGTCATTTCGACCACTGCTTTTATTTTTTAACAGCCTTGGTATAAATAACAATGGCTTAGTCACGGTGAAGTTAAACCCTGCTGTTGGAACACATGGTAATTTCACCTTCCATTCCAAGCCCGCAGGAATTTAAGATTGGGGAAGTACATTATGATTTTTTTAAATGATGTTGACATTACATAAAGATTTCCTTTCATACATTTCATGTCATCCTTTACAGTCTATTGGAGAGCCTTCCACCCAGATGACATTGAACACCTTCCATTTTGCCGGTCGTGGTGACATGAACGTGACTCTAGGAATCCCGAGACTCAGGTAAGTGTGACAATGGAAAGATGCTGAAGGGGCAAGGATTAAAACTTTTTAATAGGTCTAGTCAATGCTGAGCTCCATTACAAACCACTTATTGTTCTAAAAAGATTCTGGCAAGAATTTTCCCAGAGCTTTCCATGTGTTGAAGTCACTGATAAAGATGATTTTGTCAAAATATAAATTTTTACAAGTTATTTTTAATGGAAAAATGTTTGATAATGATAATAATAATATTTAGTTCTTTTATAGCACATAATACATAGCCATAGCATGTCCTTGTGCGCTTACAGAGCAGAAAAAGAAATAACAGAATGGAGAGTGGAGAATATAGATCTGCTTTAAAAAACAAGAAAACAACGTACATCTGATATTGTGCACTGGGCTCATGTACATGCAAATTGCAACAGGATCACGTAAATCTCTGATCTCATACATTCAGAATTTTGTTTCTGCATGTATATAAAGGAGTTAATCACTTCTTTTTTATGTAGGTTGTTTGCGAAGTCAACTTGTTTCTGTTTTAGAATATCAAGACACTGTTTTTAGACCTGCAAGACAATATGAGCCTGAAGGAAGAATATGATTTTATCAGTAAGAAAGTAATATATTTTCACAAGATATTTTATTCTTCTCTTGAATTAATTTCATGGTCCTATGGGAAATTGTTTATTCTTCCCTGTATCAGCCCCCTATTGTAGTCCAAAAAGTTGAAAGGTCAGCAGAATGGTAATCCCGATACCCTGATACCAAGATTGTTGCCCTATCTTTTGCTTTATGGGGGAGTTTTGTTGTAGCCATTGCAAATCTCAAGACACACAGTATGGTTATACCATTCTTAAAACTCAGTTTTAAAAGAAAGTTTTAAAAGAAAGTTACCTCATCTTTTGCTTTACAGGGAGATTCTCATGGTAGCGAGCGCTAATATCAAGACACCTAGTATGGCGGTACCATTCTTAAATCCTGACATCTCGGCCAAGAAGATTGGTAGGATTCGAAGACAGCTCAGTAGAGTCTATCTGTCTCAGGTAAGAGGATGTGATTGATATTTTTACTTGAGTAACCTGACAAAAAAGAGCACATTTATTGCTCATGCAGAGATGCCAGCCATTCTGGAATATGTACGAGATGAACAAGAAAATGGAAGAAAATATGACAACAATATCCATGATCTCAGCCTTTCCCTTGTATTGAAAGCCTTGAATTAATAATGGAAATACATGTCATGCATATTCAGGAATAGTTGGCATCTCTCTGCTTATGTATAAACACCAAATGGCAGATTAATTCTACAACTTGGCAGGCAGAGAGCCTGAAAAACAAGCAAGCCAGTTAATAGGTCTCACTCTTCACCATTGACCAAATGTGACAGCACGTTTCTGAAGACGGACACCAAAAAGTCCTTGCCCAGACGGATTTCAAACTAACCTGTTTGTTGATGTGCATTGTGATCATATTTTTTACTGCATATGGTAAAATTTCATAGTAGACAGACCATTATAAGATATGATTTTACATATCTATTGATAATAGATGTAATATGCAACCAATTCCGCTAAATAGAGTGTTCAAGGGGGGATGTTTTGCTAATATACTGTAATATTTCCTTCTCTGTCTTTCATTTCTAAACAGGTGATTGAAGATATAGATATCTGGGAATCTTATGACTTTCCCACACCACAGTGAGTAACGTTATTTCTTTTTAATTACGCCAGATATGGGAGTTGTTAGAAAGTTGCAATTGATCATCATGCATCAATCAAAATCATTGTTTGATGCGCATTTTGTTAGAAGTGAAGACATTGCTGGAACAAAAATTTTAATTTGCAACTGATTAGCTGTTGACTCGCAATTATTTGTAATCTTGTTAACAACACCCGCTTTGTATGAAATTGTTGTTGTTGGTCATGTGATATGATATTAGGCAATCAGATACATTACTCNGGTGCCATCTCAGAGAAGTTGGATTCCCTCATACATGGCTACTTGGATTCCAGGATACCAACATCAGATGATATAGATGGGACTAGGAGGGAAGAAGAAGAGGAGGCTTTGAAGAGTCTCATGTATAGCAAGTATCAGAGAGCTCTGTGTGAACCAGGAGAGGCTGTTGGTCTGTTAGCGGCTCAGGTGAGTGGTATAAAGCATTAGAGTTTGTTTACAATCACTGCTGAATTCTAGTATAATGACATCAGATGATATAGATGGGACTAGGAGAGAAGAGGAAGAGGAGGCATTGAAGAGTCTCATGTATAGCAAGTATCAGAGAGCTCTCTGTGAGCCGGGAGAGGCTGTTGGCCTGTTAGCGGCTCAGGTGAGTGGTATGAAGCATATAATTTAGAATTGTAACATCAAATTAGTAGGTTAGGATACTGACTGTTTGTTGTATCTCCTCAAATTCGGCTAAAATTGGAAAGGGATTTAGAGGCAATTAGAGTTCGTACTAACCAAATGTGAGGAGAGATCTGTGTATTTAGCTTTCAAGTTGCAATGCCGGGTATTGTAAATTATTGGTGTATAGTCAATATTTATTTCTTTATTCTTGTTCATTAATGTTAACTGCATCGATAGTTGAATACTGTACAAGTTTTCACCTGTCATTGAGATGAGAGAAGAAAGTTTTCATTGATTTTGTTAAACACTCTACATAAATTTTTATTTTTGTGAATTCCATTTGATCTTTTGTAGTCTATTGGAGAGCCGTCAACCCAGATGACATTGAACACCTTCCATTTTGCCGGTCGTGGTGACATGAATGTAACTCTAGGAATCCCTAGACTCAGGTAGGTGTCACAATAGAAAGATGAGGAAGGGAGCAAGGGATTAAAATATTAAGATACCGTTGTCAGACTAGCAAGCTATTATGAGTCTCGGGGAAGAATATGATTTTGTCAATCTAAACTTATGTTGTCATGAAATTGTATGATTCTTCTTGGTTCACTAGACAGTCCTGTCAGGAATATTTTTCTTCCCTATTTTTCAGTCTGTAAGACTTGGTTTGGTAAAAAAAGTGGTTATTGTAGCCACGACTTAGAATAAAGGCGCCAGTATCAGGCTACCGTTCTTAAATTTTGACAATTCAATGTTACAAATGTTATATTATTTTGCTTTACAGGGAGATTCTCATGGTAGCGAGTGCTAACATCAAGACACCTAGTATGGCTGTACCGTTCTTAAATCCTGATATCTCAACCAAAAAGATTGGCAGGATTCGAAGGCAGCTCAGTAGAGTTTATCTATCTCAGGTAAAAGGATGTGATTGATATTTTAATTGTATCGCTGGACAGAAGAGATCACATTTAGTGCTCATGTAGAGACGCCAATCATTCCAGAAATACAATAGGTGAATATTGAAATATGAATAATGCAAGAGCTGAGCAAAAAAAGAAGATATGACAACACTAACCATGCTCTCAGCCATTCACTTGTAATGAAAGCCTTGAATTCATAGTAAAAATATCTGTCATGCATACTCTGGAATAGTTGGCACCGAAAATTGCAGACTGATTCTGCAATTCGACACGTGGAGAGCGTAAAAACAAGGAAGTAGGTTTGATAAGTCTCGCTTTTCATCAGTGACTGGATGTGACAAGGGTGTTAAGATAATCCGTTTCTGAAGAGAGACACACAAAATTGGGAATCTCCTTGGCCAGATGGATTTCAAACTAACCTGTTTGTTGTTGTGCATAATTGTGCTCATGATTCGTACTGCGTATGGTGAAAGCATAAAGTAGATATATATATATATAAATATTGCAAATTAAAAGAAATCACTCAAGGGCAGTAATATCATTTGTAACGATAGATGTAATATGCAAGAAACAAAGTCTTCTCTGCATAGTGTATAAGATTCAAGGAAAGACTAGGATAAGTAATAAACAATAACCCATTTCCAATATGTATTGTACAATAGGTGGGATTATGGCAAAATTGATTTGACAGAAGACTAGACCACGAGGAATCCAAGTACCTGCTCCTAATATTCCCTCTCTTTCCTGTCTTTCATTTCTAAACAGGTGATTGAAGATATAGATATCTGGGAATCCTATGACTTCCCCACACCACAGTGAGTAATGTTATTTTTTTTAATTAGGCCAGTTGGGGGAGTTGTTAGAAAGTTGCAATTGATCATCATGCATCAATCAAAATCATTGTTTGATGTGAATTTTGTTAGAAGTGAAGATAATGCTGTAACCAAAGTGGAGCATTTCAATTTGCAACTAATTTGCAGTTGACTCGCAGTCAGTTGTCATATTTCTAACAACACCCACTTTGTATGAAATTGTTGTTGTTGGTCATGTGATATAATATTAGGCAATCAGATACATTACTGTTGGATATCATATTCCAAAATTCTTTATCATCAATATGTAGTGTTCAAGATTGTATTCAACATCTTGACATCTTGCACTGTTGAGCACACTTAAAATAGTCTATACTATGTGAATGTTTTATTAATGAAAAATCTTCAGTACACAATAGATGCAATTTATATAGCACACATATCCACTCTGCTAAGTGCTCAAGGCGCTTTGCATTATCATTTTTTAAAGTATCTACATGGATTTTGAGATGAATCTCATTCCAGGAAGATGTCTCACCAAATTATTCTTAAAGTTACAAATGACTTTAGGGAAGACTGGAGTGCGTTAGTGAGTGTTGTACACATAAGATTGTCAATTATTCAGCGCAAGAACTCGTACCAGTCGTTTGTAGAGTCGTTCTTATCTAGGTGAAACACTGCCCAGATATGTCTGTGTTTGACCCTATTCTTCCATGTTTTCTTTCTTTGTACAGAGATCACTATCGGGTGTACAAGATAAGACTAAGCTTCTTGCCCTATGAGGAATACAAGGTACACTAAAGTGTTTGATTTTTCTGATTTTTATATTAAAGGCCACCGCACACTACATGACTTTTAGTTATATGACCTCAAGGCCAATTTTACAAATACTGAAACAAGCTATGATACATCGTCTCATGGCAAAGTACTTGAAAATTCATGAAGTATCAAGCATCAAATAAATCGCTGTAAGATGATGTATTATTCTGTGTTTCAAGTATTTGTAAAATTGGTCTTACGGTCATATAACTTAACGTCGTGAAACTGAACTTAGAACAAACACAATATTTTAATTTTACTGCATACTGCTAATCTTGTAACTTTTTTTGTAAGATTTCATACTGGTGTCATACTCAAATTAATTTAATGTGACAAAATTTACCAAATGAAAGCTATTCAAACACTGTTCCTTTGAGTATAAACAAATTTTAGATTCAAATCTCTTGGGAATTTCGTTTCAAATTTATACAAATTTTCTTGAATAAATAGCATCTACAGCAACAGCTGATACATATTGCAAAGAATGTGCTCGTCTTTATTATAATTTTGCCATCTTAAAAGCTGAGTTAGAGTTTTGGTAAAGAAATCTAAATAAGGGATGAAAATGTTTGAAGTAATAGTATGTTATCTATCATATGCCTGACAGTTTTTTAGAACAGAAAATGTGGGACCACGCTCTAAATAAACACACTTTTGTCAGTCATGCGCTTCATTTGCTCATTGCTTTGTATTTACACTTTTGATGATGATAAACTGTTTGCTTTGCATTATCTTTCTGGTTGTTTTGATTGTTGTGTAAGTTTTGTGAACATTTCCAGCATTCTATTTAATTGTGTTGTTTGTAACAATATTACTGTACAGGATGATCACAATGCCAGCCCAGCAAGCATCTTGGCGTACATTGAAAAGACTTTCCTCAAACAGTTCTTAGAGATTGTCAAGAGAAAGATGAGAGATCTCAAGAAAGCCAAGTGAGTATAGCCAAATAATTTCAAAGATTTTCAAAGCTAAATTAATTAGAGCTTATTACAAGAATGTTGATATTAATATGTTTGAAAAAAAAAACATGCAATATACCTGAAGACGTGTTTGTAGTAACAAAGTTTAGCACAAATAATCTCTTCGTATTTCAACATAGACAAGATTAAAGCTCAATTAAACCATTGCATATTTCCAACGTCTGCCCAGCATCCATGAAAGTGGAAGTACAGAGAAAATATGCTTAGCTGACATTAATACGCTGAGGACAAGATGAACGTGTTGAACCTTGGTGAATCGTCTTCTCTTCTTATTTCTGCTTTCATGTAGCTTCTTCCAATTTTCATTAAAGCTTTACGGACGTGGGCTATAAATGCAAAGGTGAAATTAAGCTTTAATATTTGACTCAAATTAAAATATATCGGTGTGGCAAGTCCTGTAGACAGGCTAATAGTGTTGAGGATAGTTTAAAAGTTTGTTTTAACTTAATTTTAATTTATTTTCTAAGGATGTGATATGAAATACAGAAAATGTGATGTTGAATTAATACTTACCAAGCTCAGTTTCATAGGAGTGTAATTCTTTATTTTCTATCTTCATATAGCTTTGCATCATCTAAGAAATCAAAGATGAATGTCCCTACTAGAGAGAAGAATGGAATGGAACCAGGTGGGCAGGATGATGAACCTGCACCCGTCGCTAGGAAGGAAGATTCCATTTCGTCCGAGGGGAGTGGTGATGAGGAGGGTGATGGAACAGCCTCCAGATACAAGAAGAAGCATGATGAAGAGAAGGAGTACGAGGATGATGGTGATGAGATGGAGGGGGAGCAGGAGGAGCAGGAGGGAGATTGGGAGGAAATTGTTGAATCAGGTGGGTAGAATTATGGGATGATGATGGTGATGACTACGATGATGATGATGGTGATGATGGTGATGACTATAATGATGATGATGGTGATGATGATGATGATGATGTTGATGATGATGTTGATGACGATGACGACGACGACGACGACGATGATGATGATGATGATGACTATAATGATGATGATGGTGATGATGATGATGTTGATGATGATGTTGATGACGATGACGACGATGATGATGATGATGATGTTGATGATGATGTTGATGACGACGACGACGACGACGACGACGACGACGACGATCGTTGTGGATGTGATGGTTGGGCTGTATGAGTTAGTGGTGGTGGTGATTGTATTGCAGTTATTGGTGGTGATAGTGGTATTGATGTAGATATTGATTTAAAAAGTAGAACAGACCCATTTCTATTAAGTTGCAATGGTACCTCACTCATATTCCAAACATTCACACTTGGATTTCATTCTTCTCCTAGGTGACGAGGAAGAAAGTGGCAATTCAAGTGGTAAAAGCACCCCTGATGTAGAAGCTGATGATGACGGAGGTGGAGGTGATGCGGATGATGAAGGAATAGAAGAAGATCTTCTATCCTCCCAGCAGGAGGAGATGCAATCATCTAAGAAGAAGAAAAAGAAGAAGCATCAGCAGGCGGTCGTCAGCGATAAGGAGAGAGAGCAGAGGATACTGGTGAGTATATTGGAGACTATTTGCAGGGCTGCAAACTTTCACGATGGTGTTTCACCTAGTGGTTGGTGAGAGTGACTTGAAGAAACACTGGGGTATGTTATTGAGTGTTATACACATATGATTCTCAATCATTTTGCACAAGAACGAATACCACTCATTCTTAATTTTTTTTAAAACTTTGTTCCGATTATAAAATTTGATTTATTTTGCTTTAATATTTATTGATCTCCCTTATGTTTACCCAAGTTGTATCATTCTGATGGGAGCTAAACTGGTGCTAGCAGCCATGTAGTTGCTTTTTAGATGCATCGACTATCTTGTAATTCTTGTCAATTTGAAGCATTCATTGCAAAATATTTCTAAAGACAATTGTCAGGAATGATTATCAAGATTATCTGTGTTATAATACTTCTTCTGTATCATTTTATCACATTCCTCTTTCTGCTCATCCCTTTTTCGTTCTTTCACCATCCTCTTACTCTCTTCATCATCTTTCCTCATTTTATACTTTTTATTCTTCCTTCTTCTTTCTTTTCATTTTACTTATTTTTTTTTGTCTTATCTCTTCTTCGATCTTCCTCCAGACTGCAGTGAATCTAAGTAGTATGATGGTGATGTATGATTTTGATGCCCAAGATCAGCTCTGGTGTGAATTCAAATTCAAGGTATGTGCTATACAATATTTGTGCTATCCATATAATTGTTAACCAAAATAAAATTTTCTTTATTTGTCAGTCCTATTTTGCTTGATAAGGGTCCCTGAAATCAATGTTGGTAAATGATTTGGAGCACAATAAAACAATATTGTATCACACCGGGAAGTGCTCTCCCATTTATGATACTCTCACATGATATTTGTTGTGGTAGCTGTTGCCAGAAAACATGTGAAAACAAAGAAGTATTTTAAGCATGCTGCAATTATTTCAAGGAAAATCGGTTGGATTCAACAAGCCCTCTTGAATATGATAAATAATTAAATTTTTGACCAATTGTAAGAAACAGTCTAACATGTAGCTCCATGTATCTCTGACTTGCAAAATTTTGCAAGGTAATGGTTACACATCAAGTGGTCTGATCGCTTGTGGCCGACAATATTTGAAATCAGCACCCAAAATTACTGCTGCATCCTAAATTTCAGCTTCCTAAGTCCATAAATAGTCAAAAAAGCCCCATTGACATTTTTCATGGTGGCCGTCTTGCATTTCAAAATGGCCACCGATCCAGTGTTCAGATTGCCTGTGACCGGCAATATTTGAAATCAGTGTCCAAAATTACCTCTGCTTACCAATTATCAGTTTCACAAGTTCTTTTTATGTCGAGAAATCCTTCATTGATGTTTTTATGGCGGCCATCTTGGATTTCAAAATGGCTGCCGATCAGGTGGTCAGATCGCTTATGGCCTGCATTATTTAAACTCAGCACAAAAAACTTGAGTGTCATATAAAGCTTAGACCCTGGCAAGAAGAGGATATCTAAGCATATTTCTATCTCAATTTGCTCATCGCCAATCAACTTTAATTTCCCTTCCCAGGTTGATCTTACAGACAATAAGCTTGACATGGCGTCTGTGCTGGAGCTAGTCTCACATCAAGCCACAGTTCATCATGTACCTGGTATATGTCGATGTCTTGTGTCTGGACAGAGCAGTGGTGAGACTAAGCTACTCACAGAGGGAGTCAATCTACATGTGAGTACTCATATCTGTCATTGTTGTCAGAAAATTGGGGTAAAATTATTTTATGTCCTTTTAACTTTACATTCGCTCAATGAAATTAAATGAAAAGTGCACAGTTGGTGCATCACATCATATTTTGTAAACTCATATGAAAGCTCTTCTAATTATCTCCTCAGAATTTTTCACTTATCTGAAATAGCAAAACTGTATAAAGAACTGATGATATTTTAGTGATATCCTAAACTTAAGAACTTTGCATCTAAAGAAAAGAAAAGAAAAGAAAGATTTTGTGATAGCTTCCATTTTAGCATGTATGTTGAGAAAGATCTGATATAAACAAAATAAATGTTTGATGTTCTTATATGATCATCTTTCTTTAGATAACTTTATTATGAATGAATTGAATTTGAATATGACAAATGCACAAGAATGTTTTCTCATATAATGTTTCATTTTTCATCTTCACTAACTTATTTTCCCTTTTTTTATTTTTCTTTCTTTCAGGAGCTTTACAAACATGACAAGCTTCTAGACCTCAACAAGGCGTATACCAATGATATACACTCTATGGCTAATGTGTATGGGATAGAGGCAGCTTGTAAAGCTATTATCAAGGTAACATCCTTAGCATAATTACATTTGCTGGAAACTTAAAATGTGTTATATAATGAAATTATTGTATTTCATTGAGACCTTAACGAAGCCTATACCAATGATATACCCTCCATGGCTAATGGGTATGGAATAGAGGCAGCTTGTAAAGCTATCATCAAGGTAACAATAACTTCTCAATGTTTCATAATTTTCTATTACTTCACTTGCTAAGGCAGTACTTCATTACATAGATATCATTTCGGGGAATAATTTTCCTGGTATTGCATCGCAATTTGCTATGCATTTCAGCATGATTGCGATACAAAAGATGATTTGTTTAGCAACTTTTTCACATAGAACTATACAGTAAAGTGTTGAAAATGTTTCCTCAATGTCTAAACTGCTAATCAAATATGAAAAGTGTGTCAACAATTCCATTGTTCAGATTATCCATCACTCTCTGTTAACCAATGCTATCAACTGGAAATTCAGAACATGAGCAACCTCAAACAAAAAGTAGTTAATTTTGTTGCAAACAGATGCAATCGACTATGGCATTCTTATCTCTAGAAAAATAAATAAGCAGTTCCTCAAATTTTAGATTCTGGATTTTAGGCTAATTAATTTATTGCATGGTGAAGGGTGAATATCATGTTTAGTACAATCAATATACTTGGAAGTATTTTGCAATTTTACAATGCACTTTTTGTCATTAGATTTACTTTTCATATTTGTGCCGTTTTAAACTCGTCTTGTATCTCAGCAAATCATCTCCCAGTCATTAATATGCACTGATAAACCTGAATGTATTTCTTATTCCATATTTTGTAGGAGGTACGTGATGTATTCTCAGTTTACGGCATCACAGTGGACCCTCGTCATCTCTCTCTGGTTGCTGACTATATGACCTTTGAGGGCGTCTATCGACCTTTCAATCGGATCGGTCT
Organism: Temnopleurus reevesii; assembly: GCA_036244855.1. Taxonomy (NCBI): domain Eukaryota; kingdom Metazoa; phylum Echinodermata; class Echinoidea; order Temnopleuroida; family Temnopleuridae; genus Temnopleurus; species Temnopleurus reevesii. The sequence continues at coordinate 43,306 of BQKZ01000823.1, forward strand.
CTCGTCCAACGCCTCTCCGTTTCAGAAGATGACGTTTGAAAGCTGCATGAAGTTCCTGAGGGAAGCTACTATTCAAGGTAGGTGTAATCTTCTATTTGGTGTCTAAAATTAGCAACCCTTTCTGACAAGAAGGGAATTATACAGAAATTCTGAAAATTGAAGGCTTGAAGGGTTGTAGAGTGTTGTAAAAGAAAGAAACACTTGACAAAAATAAAAATCTGTTAGAATAGATTCAAAATGTTTGAAAAGGATACTTCAAATGTGCATACAATAAAAGATGTGATGACTAGTTTGGAAATGAAATATATGAGATACCATGAAAAAATTGGCTCTAAGAGCAACCCAAGCTCATAGTCAAAATTTAGAAGCTTTGAAGGCTGATATTTTATTAATTTGTTCCCATTGTACTTGGATGTACATCTACGTATCTATTTCTCCAGTAGTACTTGAATACATCCATGTTAGTTTGCCAAGTTTTGATTTTTAATCATAAAGTAAGCATCACTCTCTTTATATTTCATTCAAAGATCTTTTTTTTCTATTTTCTCATTTCAGGTGCTAAAGATAATCTTCAGTCTCCATCAGCTCGTCTGGTCGTAGGCAGAGTGGTAAAAGGAGGAACTGGTTGCTTTGATCTACTGCAACCACTCATGTAGTCTGACATAGCAACACTCTGTCCTCAAATAATCCTCGTCTGGTCATAGGCAGAGTGGTTAAAGGAGGAACTGGTTGCTTTGATCTATTACAACTGCTGATGTAACACTGACATAGCATCACTTCATACTCCTGCAATCCTCATCTAGAGTGGACGGCAAAGTGTTGAATGGAGGAACTGGTTGCTTTGATCTATTACAACCGCTCATGTAACTTGACATAGCAACACTCCATACTTACATAATCCTCGTCTGGTTGAAGGCAGAGTGGTTAAAGGAGGAACTGGTTGCTTTGATCTACTACAACCACTCATGTAGCCCTGACATAGCAACACTGCATCCTCATACAATCCTCATCTGGAGGTAGGCAGAGCAGTGAATTTAGGAACATGGTGCTTCGATTTCATACATCCATTCTTGTAGCAACATAGCAGTACTCCATCGTCACACAATTTCCAGTAACTGTTCAATTTAAACAGAAAGCAATAAGCAATAAGTTCCTGGATGAATTTCTATTTTTCCTTAAGCTGGGCTTCATGTTTTCTGTTTCAGTGTTAAATGCTTGGTATGGCCCAGACTTTTGCTTTTGGTTAAAAGCAAATAAATGTTTAGTTACATCATTGACATGTGAATAACTTATTGAATTATTACTAATTTACGTTGATAATCGCATGACCCTCTCTTACCTATGCTTTGTTCACTGAGCAATGGCAGAACCGACCCCAAATAAAAGACAAGTAATTCCTCCTAGTTAGTGTCGAATTTCCTTCAAACCTTTTCTGGCCAAGACCCAGTAATAAAGGATATTTCCTGATAAGTGTTTATCAGCCATTTTCAGGTGTTAACTCCTTTCCATTCACTTTTCTGTGTTCTATTAGTTGAATTTTAATGTTAAAAATATTGTTTACCATGCAAGAAAAATAACGAACATTGAATTTTGAAATGTTTTGCTTTTACAAATACTTGGCAATATGTAGAATATTTCTACATGGATTCAATGGAGTTATTTTATTTTTTTGTCAAAACTGTTGTGAAGCTGTTATGTTGAATGACAATTGTTTTATTTGTCCAATTTCTTTGTCTGTTCTGCTGACAGTGAATTGATTAAAACCACCCACTGGGTGATGAGAGATGGAAAAAAAAAATAATAATATTCAGTTCTTTTATAACTTATAATACATAGCCATAGCATGTCCCTATGTGCTTACAGAGCAGAAAAAGAAATAACAGAATGGAGAGTGGAGAATATATCTGCTTTGAAAAGCAAGAAAACAACTGACATCTGATATTGTGCACTAGACTACACTGTAAGCAAAACAGACACAGAAACTGGACAAAGTAAATAGCTCTTATTCAGGCCTTCTCAATAGCATGTAGCAAACAAAAGACGGTAAATTCCTTGTTCATTCAGGAAACAGGCATGACACTTGTTCTACATTTCTTTGCAGAATAATGGGGAAGGAAAGTTCATTTTTTTTCTACAGCTATTGTGAAGGCTTGAATGGGGAGTAGTCTTCTTTGTCTCATCTTTTGTCTGTTCTGCTTAATATGATGCTCAATAAGTTGGGTTTCATTGTTCTGACTCTTGCCTTTCAACCAGAGGGTCGTAGGTTCGAATCCCACCTATGGCGTCAATTTCCTTCAGCAAGAAATTCATCCACATTGTGCTGCATTCAACCCAGGTGAGGTGAATGGATACCTGGTAGGAAATTATTCCTTGAAAAGCTGATGCGCCTGATAGCTGCACTGCTAAAGCCAGGGTAATAATGCTGCAGTTGTAGAGCGCTTAGAGAATTCTAATGAAGAGTTGATAAGCACTATATAAAAGCCATGTATTAAGGCCCCAGCACACCAAACACGGCACGGCATCACGGCACGGTTTTTACGCGCTATCTCCCCTGTGATTGGCCAATTGTTACACATCCTTTGCGCGAAGGAGCGCGCTGACCAATAACAAGCAAGATAGCGCGTAAATACCGTGCCGTTATGCCGTGCCGTGTTTGGTGTGCGCGGGCCTTTATTATTATTGATCATAGTGATTAGAGATGGAAATATATAGACTTATTATGTCTTCCATAATCACCATTAAATGAAGCTAAGCTAGACTGAGTAGGGATTTTTAAAGGAAATTTGGAGATGGAAATATACATAATTAAGTGTCTTCCATAATCACCATTAAATGTAGCTAAGCCAGACTCAGGAGAGATTTCAAGAGGAAAATTACTGGATGTGAGGTGTTAATGCCCCACGGTCATTCCATAATAAATGAACTAATGACCCGAGCATGAACCATAATCTATGAGTAGTCAATTAATGACCGATTGTGACCGCAGACTGAACCCATGCCCTCTCCTCAATCCGCCCTATTTCTGTACATCGAATGCGTCTGATTAAAACCAATCACTTTGTGAGGTGGATTTGAGTTGAAGGCCATGGGAATATAAGTTTATTGATAAAATAAACAATTTAAAGCTGGTAGAATTGCAGAGATGCTAACTGTTCTTGAATATGCATGAGGAAATGTTAAAGTGAATGAAATAACACATAACTGCCAACTGTTTTTTAGGAATCATTACTAATTTTGGCCTCAGATTTGTCAAGTTTTGTGTTAATCCTGGTAAAAAATACTAATTTTTCCAACATAAGCACCATGGACTTCAATGTAAAATATGTGATGATCACTAATTTCTTCCAGAATTATGACTAAATTCTACTGGCTCATGTTGGCAGCTATGATAACAGCTGTACGTAAGTGAGTGAATTTAGATGAAGAAAAATGAATGCTCTGGGCCACTCATTTGTAATGGAAGCCTTGAATTCACATGAAAATATATGTCATCCACATTATGGAACAGTTGGCGTCACTGGAAATACAATTTTTCATCTATCTCTTTATCTCCTGGTAAATAGCACAGAATATATGATTTGTTAACAAAAACTTGCTATTGGATTTTTGCCATCTGTTGGAAAATGATTGTTTTTCTGTTATAATGGAAGGCTTTTGATTTTGTCAGAAGTTGTTTGAAGAGAGAATAGTGCAATGGAACAATATCATGGAACATGATTTTGGGTTTGTTTTGGAAACTTTCTTTCACCCTTCTCAGACTTTCCTTGTCATCATATCTTTTAAAATGATTTATTAGGGGTTGTAATTGAAAAACTACAATGTTTCAGTGGCAGCTTTTTTATCAACAAATTGATTGAACGGCCAATCTTACATTTTCAGGGTTTTATAAAAGATATATTTAGAACGAGTTCACCTCTGTCAATGGCAGATATATTATAAACCATGGACAACTGAAATCTATAATTCCCATATAATTTGTACAAGCACTACTGGTTCCAGAAGTTAATTGGATAACATTGACTGTCAGTGTCAGGGATATTACTAATTGCCCAGATTATGAAACCTAAACTTATAATCCAGACTCAGATATCTTAGAAATGCGCCATTAGATATGATTTACGATTACTATATTCTGCCATGGCCTGGACGAAATGGGGATGTAATTGGATTTGAAAGACAAATCATTTGTCTTACTGGATTACGTTGAGCAGGCAAACTATTCAATGTCTTGCAATACTAATGTTTATTATTATTTCCTTTTTAAAATTTGATTTTAATTCCCAATAGCTACCCCGATTTTAATCCCCTGAATTTTACTCTATCCTTCACTTCAATTTCCTGAAAAGGTCAAGTTTAAAATAGTGGTATTCCAAGAAGAGAGATTAAAGAGATGAGTAGATCAAAAATATTTTGATTTATAATTATGAATTGTTTTATTTATGGTTTTCGAAAAAAAAAATGATAGATTTCAAGTTATAATTTTCTGAGAAAGTAGATTTAAGGTGGATTTAGTGAAAATCAATGTACATCCAAACCCTTAAATATGTGGTACAGTCAAACATCGTTATAGCGAGGGTATTGGGACCAGAGAAAGTATCTCTTTATATCGAAACCTTGTCATACCAGGGCCAAAATACAATCAAATACAAAGAGATATGACCCCAAAAGCTACCTTGCTACAACGAGATCTCGTTAAATCAGTGCTCGTTATATCGAGGTTGGACTGTACAAGATAAATGTCTTCCACAAAGGATTCTGATCATATAGAATGTCAGAATCATGTATAAAGATAATAGCGTATGTATTAAAGAAGGATATTCAATGACATCTATTATGAACAAAGAAATTATGACAGACTCATACATGTGAATTATTCTTGTTTTATTGGCAGAATTATGTTCAAAAGGAAAATAAATATTTCTCATATAATACAAAGTTGTCAACATTCATATTTTTGTATACATAGAATGATTTCTTTATATACAGTGGGCACCCATTATAAAGGTTTCATATTTCAAAATGCTCCGAACTAAGTTATATATACAATATGGTCAGAAATAAGGTTTACACTGTCCCACCATGTCCCACAGAAATGCATGTGTTTTACATACGTGGGACATATTGGGACATGGTAGGACTCTGTAAACTTGATTTCTGTCCATGCTGCTTATTAGGCCTCTCTATACCAACTTTCCATTGTGTAGTGTGTATAGCAAAGGGACAGTGGAATGTCTTGAAGAGTGAAGGGACTGGGAATTCTATTTTTCTACAGACTGTCCTACATTTGCTTGCATTTACTGAATAACGCAGGAGTTCACGGTGCAATGCCTGAAACAACATAATTGGAAACCTAATTAATCCTGAGATATTATTCTTGACATTGTTGTTCCAAAATATGTGGACATGATCAGAAATCATAACAAACTTATACCATTGTACCTCCTACTCTTAGAATAAACGGGAGAAACGGTAGAACAGGAGAAAAGGCCCAGGACAAAGTAAAGAACCTCCATAAACAAAAAAAATCCATCTTTTCTATTCTTTGGAGATCATGAAGCTATTGAGAATGATTGAATGAAGTTGTTAACTCTGTCCCAGTCCTTTGTCCCTCTGCTCATAGTGAAGTTTGACTGCTATACATTCATGTATCACAGGAAAATATGAAGAACACTTCTTGTAAATACCGATAGATAATGAAAATTTTTTTCGAGGAAATCAATGCAATGCATGAAGTCATTTTACTTCTTCAATTTTTATATACCTAAATTGACAAGAAAATAAGCAAGAAAGTGAAGATTTCTGTAAAGAATTTTGCTACCCTTCAATTTTTAAACATTTTATCTCAGCACAGTGAACAAGTTTGAACAAAGTAAACAACTCCCATCGAAGTTGTTACAATGGTATTGGAAAACAAATGAAAATGAATTTCTTCCTTCTACAGTGAACAGGTGTAACCACTGTTATACATTTCTATGCAGAATTAAAGGGAAATACAATTTTTCAAACCATTGTGAAGGCTTGTATGGGAGCTGTTTACTTTGTATTGCTCCCAGTGAAGATTATCTGTTGGGATCAAAAAATTGCTTGACTATGGAGAATTTCCAGTTAAATGACATGTATGATATAAATTGGTCCAAAAATTCAGATCAACTTTAGGCAGAGTTGACTGAACAACCGTAGTAACCATTTTAAATTTCAGTGAATAATTAGAAGGAAAGTTGTGATTAATCATCATATGTGTAAACTTGGTTGCAATTAATCAACACTTACAAAACGGATCCTTAATATAAGGCAAGATAGCACCCATTTTAAGAATTCACTGCAAATCAGGGGGGAGGGGGTTTCTAAGCTCTAGAATGTAAGAAAACAAGTCAACCACAAACTTATATTCAACACAATAATATTTGAGATGTGCCAACCAATACAGAATAGTAATAAGATCAAGAATGCAAATGGGCAAGCAACTGAACCAAATGAAAGAAATTAGTGGCAACCGAGACCTTTTACTCAGTCTTTCACTTAAAAATTAAGAAATAAATTTAAAATGAGATCAAGGCTCAACAAAAATCTATGTACTTGTTTCATGAAGTGTTTATAGAGGAACTAGTGATCGAACTAATGACTGGTGGCTCTTTCTCAGAGGCTAACTCAGCATTATTGGGGTTATTGCGTGCAAGAAATGGTGAACAGTCGGATCGTATGTAGCGTTGTGCGTACCTCTCTGAACAGCTTTCTGAACCAAACTCCAGTATTTTCATCAATGTCTCGGTTCAAAATCGAGGCGGAATATGCTGAAATCAATAAGCCTTTACTAGGACAAACATAATTTATGAAACATTTTAAGCATATAAGGTCAAGAATGCTCTAGACACAGGCAATCTCTGCTTTCAAAGTCTTTGCCTTCTATGTGCATCCTACATAGGACACTATGATTGAACCACGGTGGTACAGTGGTACAGAAACTTATTATGAAGAGGTAGTTAGCAACAAGATGATTAAACTTGTTCCTGATCTTTATAGTTCCTCATTAGAAACCTGATATAAAGAGAACATTTGTTTTACGAGATGCTGCTGTATCATCAAACTGTTTGTTACTATCTTGACTGCATTGTTCAATGTCTGTGCATGATATGTATGATTATGATATCATCTCTTGGACTCTCTATGGTGAAACCGTAGCTGTACCGCTGGACTACTGTTGGTGGTGGGGACGCTGTGACTATCGACGCTGCTCCTATATGTATTATCATCTCTTGGACTCTCTATGGTGAAACCGAAGTTGTACCGCTGGACTACCGTTGGTGGTGGGGGCGCTATGACTATCAACGCTGCTCCTATATGTATTATCATCTCTTGGACTCTCTATGGTGAAACCGAAGTTGTACCACTGGACTACCGTTGGTGGTGGGGGCGCTATGACTATCAACGCTGCTCCTATATGTATTATCATCTCTTGGACTCTCTATGGTGAAACCG
>BQKZ01000823.1:63599-85183 GCA_036244855.1 Temnopleurus reevesii
TCTCTCTCTCTCTCTCTCTCTCTCTCTCTCTCTCTCTCTCTCTCTCTGTCTTTCTCTTCCTCTCTTTGTACCATCCACATAGACAAAGCACACAAGTACAGGAAACACAGAAATAACAAGAGAATATCAATTACCTAATTGCACCCACAGAGAAACAATAGACCTTGCTTAATATTGCATGTCGAGTGGTGATATTGGGCTACTTTATGAGTAATTTCATTGGTTAAATGATTCCTGAGTAATTGTGGGAGTCTCATCACATCTCCATCGTCGCCAAGGTCGCATTACTATCTGTTGACATGGATACCTGCGTGACACCAGCATGACGAAGTGCACGGGAAAATTCTTTGTTTACATTATCACGAATGGGTGAACGCACTTTGGATATCAAACACATGTCTCTTTTGTTTTTTGTCTCTTATGTATGATTGTAAATGGTACAAATTAGAAATGAAATGCTTCAGGAATCAAGATAATATGGTACATGTACTTTTCAACTTGTGAAATGATTGATAAAAAAATCAACATGGGTACGTAGAAAAAAGCACAATGTGATCATTTAAATTCATATTTAATTACGTTTTTACATTTTTTTGTAATAAATTGTTTAATAGGTTGTATTCATTTTCCACATTTAGATGAAAATCAATCATATCAACCTCGTTGCAAAGAAAACACTTAAAAGTATCACGCATTCCGATTCATTTTCAAATGCATTAATTAGAATAAATTTAAAGCAAGCTTAACATCAAATAAAATCTTCCACACATTCAAAATAATGGAGCTCTAAAAATCTCATGTATTATTAGTATTATCAAAACAAGACAGGCTCAGAACATTAGCAGTTTGTAAAACAGACGAATTAATAAAAATCTTGTAAAAAGGATACAACTATCTTCATCATATGGGACTACAGTAGATGAGGACGTAGGAGTGTAGCAGAAGAAAGACACTTCTAACGTGTAGCAGAGAGAATTCTCATCTAAGATACCTCCAAGGAATCGACGACCGGTCCCTGCTTTCACTGAGTCTCGGTTGAATGAGGTGTTCATCTAGAGGAAAAAAGAAGATTAAGTTACTGATCAAGATGCTTTAAAATCTGGTATACTTTTACATCAAATAGATTTATCTTTATTTGTATAAAAGATTATGCTTAATGATGATAACACATGAATGAAGAACAACCTGCATAGAACTGCTCATCAAGAAAGATGAAAACAATTGAAGTAATTACAAAACACAGGGCTTTGATCTTAGCAGTAATTATGCATCAGTTAAAAAAAATAATAATTACAAAAATTAAAAAAGAATAATAACAACTATATGAATAAATGATTAAAAAATTAAAGTCTGCATGGGGAAAATATTGTTTTATTTGAAGCATGTACCTTCATAATTTCAAAATAAGAATATAAAATGCATGGTGCTAGTTCAAGTAAAGACAATGAATGTCCATTACCACAATGGAAAACTTGCTCACAGACTCAGACATTTCCAAATATCTATAATTCCTTTATGATAACAAGATAGCAGAGAAAGAAGAGGTTGAAAAGGGGAAGTGAAGACCTGAAGAAGGGAAGCTATAGGATAAATGAGAAAGAGTTAAAAAAAAAAGACAGTGTCCAGAAAAAGAGATGGAAAGCAAAGAGAAAGAAAGTAAAGAAAAAGGGAGAATGAAAAAAAAGAGGAATAGAAAGCAGGAGGATGATGATGAGTGCGTGCAAAAGAGAGAATGACAGAGAGAGGAAGATAAATAGAGAGTAGGGAAGAACAGAGATGGAAATGGAAACGAGACTTTCCAAATGGGGAAAACAAATGCGGTAAAAAACAGGCACATGTGAGAAACACTATAAAAAACGAAATAAGATGAGTAAGAGACAGAAATAAGACCGGTAAAAGACAGATTGAGTGCCAGAAATCAGAGAACAAATGCAGGAATAGATCAGGTAATGGAGTTCAGCTCTGGATGCTAAAAAGGTTGAAAAGAGAATGGATAGAATGGGAACATTGACCAGGTGAGACCAAACATCCAGAGCTCCAAACACACACAAAATCAATGTTTGCTGGCAACCCGATAGCAAAGCCAGCACTGAAACTGGGGCACGGGAAGCCGGGAGGTGCATACCAATTGGCATCACCTTACTGACAATTAGCCCGCTCCTCCTCCCAAAATAGGACCGGGGGTGATGCGCCACCCGGGGCCGGGTTTACGAGTTTACGGCGGTCGGGAGATGATAGAGTGTATCTCAACATAAATACGTATCATCTGGCCCATTGCGATACCGATGATGCCTCTCTTTGATCTTATTGATGTGCATTAACCCTATTCACCTGTGAGGAGCAGGGGTGCACATAGAGGGGCGCATATACCAATATCTTGAGTGAGGGTGTGTGTTTCACACCCCCAGGCCCGGTGGTAGGGTGCATTGATGGGGGTTTGGATGAGAGTGCTAAAGCACTTTGTTTAGAGCCCGATCGATGACCAACCATATTTGGTTTAAGATTCGTGTTTCAAAAGGAGTGAGGAATAATACGATGATGACAGCCTTTGGAGTAAGCCCCCTCTAGCCCAATCAAGATACAATATTACATATTAAGATACTGCATGCTAGTGTGATTCAGATACTTGGGATGGTGTTCCATTCCGCTCCATACTACAACTACTTCATTCAATTCCATCTCAAGATATTTCGTGGAAATTAAGACACTCAGATTTTTTCAGCATCCACTACAAAAAAGCATTCAGCATTAGCTACAGTGGCAGATAGATTCTGAAAAATAAAGATGACAATCATAATAAAAATAACATCGTTCCTTAGCTTCTTTGGTATTCTGAGAATCTGTTTGAAGAATTTCAGAGAATGAGTATGAAATAAATATCAAGACAAATCTGCTTTTCCATAACACTTTTATTTAGCAAAATGTAAAACGCCACATTTATATAAAACACTGGATACAAACACAAGAACAATATTGTGAGTCATGGACATCTCCTTTTTCTTCAATCCTTTTTTTTTCCTCCCCTTATTTTTGCGCATCAAACTGATCCATATTGCATAAAGTGAACAAGAAGTCTGCATTTCCAAAATCACTTTTCCCATTACAACAAGGGAGAATAAGAATGAGGTAAAATGGAATCCACATCAAACAAAAATCATTAAAGACCAAAGACTTCAAAGAGTCATCTCATCTGTAAAAGGAAAGTTTTCTACAGTTTTCTACTTGCTGGAAGAGGAAACAAATGATATAATACAAAAAAGAAACGACAACAAACAAACCCATTTCTGTACTATTTGATGGAAGTGGAAACAAATGATAAAATACAAAAAAAGAGCCATCTCTGTAAAGGGAAAGATAAAAGCAAAAGTTTGTTGGGAAGAATGAGTCATGAAGGTAATTTGACATTAATGAGTTTAGTTTCATGCAACAGGGAAGCCATGATTAATACACCTTCTATCTCATCACTACATTCTAATCAACAACATTGGCATCAACTTTTTTCCTTCAAAAAACACAAAATGAGAGACACGAGAGGGGGAAAAAAGTAAGATCTACAAACGAGATGAGATGGAGAAGAATCTTGACACTCACTTTAGGAAACTTACACCTGAGTGAACAAACCACCTTCTTGGGGAAGATTGTGACTCATCGACGAGAAAGGTAAACTTTTCATGCATTATGCAACAGGATGGAAAAGCTTTGAAACAAGACAGCATCTCGCTATCTATCATCATCATCATCATCATCATCATCATCGGAGGGGTACTTCAAGGTGGATGATGAAGGCCTTCTATAGATGTTATTATCTGAAGTGCAGCAAGACTCCGGGAGCAGGGCGCTTCTGCTCCAGCGGACATGACCTTAAACTTTCAGCTATGACGGCCGAGAGAGGGAGGGGGGGCGGTAACATAACCAGACATACAAATCACATCCAATGACTCAATGTGATGTCAGCCGTGACATCAGCATGCATCTCATGAATATGCACGACGATCAACCGTTGTCAGAGGCCGGCCGGTGTTTCAAACCAATGTTTGGTCGTCTAGCCCCGAGGATGCGCTTGATGACGGAAGCACTGAATCCCAATAAGCCATGCCTAGATGCAGCACACGTAAGAACCCTTCATGACCTTGGTCATCCTTCACACATACTCAAATCTAAAATCTATGTATTCTTGAAGATTTTTACCTATCCTCCTGCTTTTCTTTTTTATCATTATCATTTTTAGACGGGATGATTTTTTGTGAGGACTTGGGGCTTTCAGAACACTGTCTAAATAATACATTCCATGTACATAATTTTGTAAATTGACACTTGAGAACAGCTACGTGATTTGTTAGATTCATGATCATATAATCTTGGAAATTTAGGTATTTCACACAAGGATAGAAGGGATATGTCTTATTACTTTTTCTTTATTAATTTTATCTTGTGTCGTACCTGACCGTTTGTCATATGCTCTTATAAACATTCCACTTGCTCTGTATTTCTTAGTTTTACAAACTCTGTTCTTTCTTTGATGAATAACTTGAGCTATGACTCACTCTTCTTCGTCACTTAGGTCAAGTACATATAGAATCCCAAATCAAATGCTTGACTGCATCACGTGTCTCTTATTTCTTCTCCACACTTTTTAATATTCCCTAAAATACACCTCACCTCTCTCCCTCTCTCTTCTTCTAGTACATCCCATCCCTTTTCTTTGCGCTTTTCCTTGTGTATTGTTGTTAGGCTCTTTTCTTTTACATCTGTATATTCCTCTGATTCATTGAAGATTTATCTTTCCTTTGACCGTCACACCACTACCCCTTACATTTTCCCCCTCTCTCATTTTATTTCACACTCTCTCTCTCTCACTCACTCACTCTCCCTTCTTTATCTACCTCTATCCCTTTATTTTGTTTCTTGTCACTTTTTCTTTCCTTCCTTTCTCCCTCCAACTGCTCATAGAATAAATATCCTCATTTGTTCAATGTGAATTAATTTTCCCCGAGAGTAGGATTCCAACCTACAACCCATTGATTGAAAGACCAGAGTCTAAATGACTATACCATGACATTACCCCACAATGAAATTTCAATACAACTTTATTCTTCTAATCTCCTTCATAATCCACTTCATCTACCTTCAACCCTCCCTCTTGCAACATCCATCTCATTTTCTCACACATTCACATCCTCCTGCACCTCTATTACTATTTTTCTTCCTCATATTCCTATTTTTCATGATAAATATTCTTTCCTTTATTTCACCATCTAATTGTACAAGATATGATTTTATTCTCTTAATCTCTTTCCTCATCCCATTCCATCCCTATTTCTCTCTCTTCTACATCATTCCCTTCTCTTCTCTCCCTCCCACCATTCGCGATTCGCTTCCATTGCCCCAATCTCCAATCTGCATTGATTGTTCTCACTCCACTGGTTCTTGTTCTTGCTCTAATCCGATCTCTCCCTCCTCAACCCCCTTCGTCTCATCTTCCTGTCTAATCTCTCCCTTTCCCCTTTTACTCTTTGTCCACTCCGCCTTTCTTCCATCATCCCATCTCCATCCTCCCATCCATTGCCCCAATCTCCAATCTGCATTGATTGTTCTCACTCCACTGGTTTTGTTCCATTGGTCTAATCTGATTTGTTTCTCCTAATCAAGACTCTGCCTTCATCACGCTCAGTGTATATGTCAAGGTCAGCACCTCGCTAGCCACAGGTGATTGCAGACGCACAAAACTTCTTCAAATTATCTCTTTCTTATATCACGACATTCTTCCAAAGCCCCTTTCCTTGCTGATCAACTTTTTTTCGTTTAATCCTTTTGATTTTCATGATGTCATGATCTAAAATTTCAGTGGTCTGTATTCCGATAGAGAGGTTTAACTTAACCCAGGTCTAAGCCATTTTGTCATTTAAACTATTGGTTTAACTTTTAAATAGCCCTGGTCTAAATAATAATTACTTAGTCCCAAATACGGAACACTACATTTTGAAGTACGTTGAGTTGCATAGTTTTTACTGTTTTGACAAAAAGTTATGTAATCTTGATGATGATTATTTTGAAGTCAGAGAATTCAATCTAAAATTTCTGACTTTCATGTTCTGACTTTCAGCAACATAGAAATTTAGAATGTTGCTGTTTTCACAATAAAGTTTAAAAAATAAAATGAATTACTTAATATAGCTCACATGAGCAAAACAGATGATTGTTACATGCAATTGAAATCAGCTGCAACTTGATTGTGAAATTAAACTCCCAAGAAGATTGGCATGTAACAACAAATTTTATTAGTGAGTGCCAACATACAACAACTTGTTTTTAATTTCAACTTCCAGCAACACCCTTCCAGAAAGTTCATTTGGAAAAGAAAGCAATAAGAAATCTAATTGAATCTGAATAAGATTAAATTGTAAATTTACAGTTACCACTCTTCCAAATCATTTTGTAATGATAATTTGTTCTTGCCATTTGGGGTCCTTAGCCTCACTAGCTTTGATGCTATTTCTGTAGGGTCCTATTACCATCTCCAAACTGTATTATCCTATATATGCATTATTATCTTAAAATGTTTCCTTTTTTCCTGTTGTTGATTGGTAATAAACTCTTTCACTCATTCATTTATCACAAATTTGAAAATAAAAAGAAGAACAAATTCAATTGTGAGAACTTACCATTGAGAAATCGTCAGCATTTGAGCACATGAGTTTAGGGAAGACGGCCTGTTTCTCATACCAGACCGGATCATCATACACATTACCATACATGAATCCATTCATGAGTGTAGAGTGAGCATGGATGTCCACATAGAAATCAACTTCAATGTTCTAGAGAGATAAAAGAGACAAACAATTAATTGATTACAAAATATAAGATTTAGGGAAGACGGTGTGTTTCCATACACATTACCATACATGAATCCATTCATAAGTGTAGAATGAGCATGGATGTCAACGTAGAAATCTACCTCAATGTTCTGGAAAAATAGAAACAACAAATATCTTATTGATAACTGTCAAATAACATTTTAAGTCATTGGATGCTACACTGATGCAAGCTTAAATTGACAGTTTGTTATAAGCATCTGCCAGCTCCTTAATTCATCTTATTTGATACAATTATTCAATAAATGGTTCAAAAGTTTATTGTGCACACTTTTGAGGAGTTCATTTTGTTGTTGTTTTAATTGATCCATCCCATATCAGAAGGATTTTTTGGCTATTTTGTAGTTGTTGCTATTTCCCCATCTTCCTCTCCTTCTTTATCCAACCATCTAAAAAAGAAACCGTTATCCATTTCTCAATCATGTATTGGAGGTTCCCACCTTTTTAAAAGGTGAAAAAACATGGTTGAAATGAATTGAATGCACACATGATTTGCATTCATATCCATTCCCAGTTGTTTTGTGGCATGTAGGATTGTGTGGGCCCAGGCGAATGCGGGCGGGGAATGGGGGGGGGGGGGTGCTAAGGACATCTGAAATGGATTCAACACTTACAGGATTGGCATTCATGTCCATCAGGAGTTGTTTGGTAGCGTGTAGGGTGGGGTGGGCCCAGGGTGACGGCTCATGCCAATGTCTATTCAGATCAAAACCCATCAAAGAACATCTATAAAGAGAACAAAAAAATTACATCAACAATGATGATGATGATGATGAGCTTATGAGGAATTTTATTACAAGGAGTTTTATCACTGGTGAACATTATGTTTAGAATAATGCTTTGGAATATTACAATGGTCTCACCATACCTAGAAATTTTGAAGATTAAGATTAAGATTTAAATACTTCAGTATCTCAAGAATCTAATATCATATTTCAGTATACAGATTTTCTCATTTATGAGGAACACTAATTGCTGTTTGGTTTGCATGTCAACATACATGTACACTTTTATAACAGCATTGAAAGAAATTCATTCTTCAAATCTCTGAACAAACTAAAACTTATATCATACCTGTAACTTACGAACAACAAAGAAATAATTCTTTCAAAATGTTAGTGTTACTGCACTGTTGCAATATTTAGTAACATTTCTGTAATCTTTAACTGCAATCTGTGTTTTGCAACCATTAAATCTCTTAAATCTGCGCAATGGGCTTCCAAGATCAAATACTCTGGGAATATAACAAACCAACAAAGATAACTATACTCAGAGTGCTTAGGACTTCTGTTTTACTTTCAGATGATCATTACACATCATCCCAAGTGCTTCATAACATGGATGATTAGCAAGACTGTACTTTTCAAAAGACTTTCCTTTCTTTCAGTTAGTCATCTATTCTGCTAATCAAGTTTGCATTCAAGCATGTTTTACGTACACGGATCACACTCAAATCTAAAGATAGATGATTCCCGGCAGAGATAATTATCTTCACTTCAATGACATTGACATAGTAGAGGAATGCACCTCATGAATATTCCAAAATGCCTGTCAAGAAAATGATGTGCAAAGTACAACTCCTCTCATCTCTTGCATGACAAATTTATATTGGAAAAAAATTATTGAATGAGGTGTAACAATTACAGGGATAAGTTTGCGTTTCATTTAAGGCTTGCTACATGTGATGTCCCATAGATAAATCTAATGATTCCATAATGACCAAATAACTTCCAACGGTAAAACTCTACTTATGTAATGTGTTTTCAGACTGGTTAAATCACTTTTTATTCTTTAACGATTTATCCATGCCCAATATATGAGATGAAGACTGTGATAAGTAGTTGGTTTAAAATATATACAGATTAAAGTTATTAAGATAAGGGGTGGCTTGGTAGTAGCAGATTGTAGAACAGTCTGGAAAGCATGTTCTGAGGCAAGGGATTAAAATCAATTTCATTTACAATGTCATTGCATCAAAGCTTTGATTCAAGAGTTTAATACTGACCTGTAGTTGCCTAGATAGACCCCGTCTGGGTTAAGCATAGGAACCACTTTGAACACAATGTGATCTCGTAACACCTTGGCTATCGGATGCTGGCTTAGAAGGAAATCTAGTAAACCTGAAAGAAACACCATAAAAATTGTGTAAATTCAATGAAACTTTTAAACAAAATTAGCCGTTTTAAGGTTCAGTAATGATTTGTTAGTATGGGAGTTGTTACCAATAAGCAGAAATATGAAACTAAAGAAAAGAGGTTCTCCATTAATTTTGTTTCTTAACAAATTAGTCAGCTCTGACAAATGAAGTGGAAGAACTAAGTTTTCATTGGATGCCACTGGTCAGAGTCTGTAACCATGGTGAAATACAATTTGTTGGCACAGACAAGCTTCATGAAACATATCCTGCAAAAATTCTTTTATAAAAACAGTACAGGGATCATTTATTATTTCATAATAGCATGCAGGTCTTAGCAGTGGCCTCGGTGCCATTGACCACTTAAAATCCTGCTGGGCCACCTGAAAATTTAGAATAATCCACAGCGGTACAGCTGACCACTAAAAGACCATCATACATATGATTGTGATGAATTTCAAGCACAACGTTTTGGCCCCCTGAAAATCAATTTCACCATCTGAAAAAAGGGCAAGCCCGCCATGCCTAATGACACTAAGAAGTGTTGCTACAAAGTTGCATCAATTGCAAGATTCATTCTATTAGCATACACCACTAGAAATACTTGTTTCAAGCAGTGTTTGCCCACAAATGAACATTTGTGTTTCAATGTGCAGTTGATTTGCAATTCATTACAATATTCTAGCAACACGCCCTCACATTGTATAACGAATGAAACCATGTTTAGTCACATCCGGAACTGACTGATACATCCAAATTAATCAATGTAACATTCATGCATGTCGCAGTTTAGAGTTTTATAACTTATCTTCATCGCTAAAAAAAGTTCTCGAAATGATAGTTTAAAGTGACTATACATTGAAGGCCCTAGTATGAATCATCACGTTTTTATTACTGAAGATCATAAGCTATTAAAGCAGAAGCTGTGAGTCATAGAATAGCCACTTTGAATGATCATATAAATAATGTTTCACTCATGTTACTACTATAATCAGAAGGTCAAATGGCAATTATTTTTGTATTAATGAATTAAATTCAGTATGGTCGTGTGTATATTGTTTTATCCTCACTTTTTAATTGATTTGTAACCTTTGCTAATCCAAGTATAACCCTATGTCATTTTTCATTTCCTTTTTTTTTTATAGCCTAACAATTTTTCCCATACGTGCATATCTATCCGTGATTCACTTTTGTCCCTGTCATATAAGATTAATTAGTAATTAATTTTTTAAAACATTGTGGTCGTTGATTAGTAGAAGGGGAAGGTTGAGTACAGCTTGTGAAATTTTCCATAACTTTATCCCCAGGACTCCCCCTTTCCCTATAATAATTTATTTTAATCCATGTGTTCTTCTCAGATTAGTTTCAACCATTTTTGTTTGCAAATTTACTTCTTGGATTTTTGTCATTCTTCTGTTCTTTCTATACGTGTCTTCCTTTTTCACACTTTCTCTCTCATTCACGCCTTTATCGCATGTACCAAAAGTCTACCACCACATCCTTGGTCTTTGTCTCTCTCTCCTTATTCTCTTTCTTTTTTTCTCTCTCTATATATCTCTCTCTCTTCCTCTCTCTCTCCTTCTCTTTCTACCACTCCTTACATCTACATTTCAAACCATCTCTACTTCCATACATTTTCCAACACTTCCTCTCTTTCACCTCCATTAATGTAGCACTACCACAACAAAGTACTGCAGCCTATGCCTAATTTTGATTGGCACCTGCCGGTAAGGGATGGATGGGCGACAAGCGTCCCACCCATCCAGGCTACAAGGCAGAGCAATAAATAATTAATTAAAAGACAATAGAGCCATTAATCCCATCCCACCATCATCCAGGTTTGGGATGAGAAGAGAGGATCAAGGACGCTTATCTTGATGAACAATCGTCAGGAAATGAGTGTCATATTTTCCATGGAGTTTCCATCGTCGGGCAGCCATGTTGAGGCAGGATGCATGTTTTGTGTTTCAGACAATAACTATTAAAACTAATAAATATAACCTTTGGTGAGAAGCAATGCACTTATGTTTCGACACCAATGTTGAATGTAACATTAAAGCACATTCTATGAACATTATGTTTCATGTTTTGCTAATGTAACTAAATTGACAGACATTGGTTCTTTGTGATGTGTAATTGCACTACTCATCAATGACAAATATAAAATATTCATTGCATGATGTTTTTTTTTCATCCTACACTTTGACTTCAGACTGAATCATAACCCATTGCATTTTGTAATAAATTGTGTTCTAAAAGAGGGTTTTTAGGAGATTAGGAGAATGAAGAAAACTTTATAAATAGTTTAATGATGATGTAAAATAGTTACCACCAGCATCAATACCACTAACACCAACACCATCACCAACACCACCACCACCACCACCAACATATTCACCAACATAATCATCATGATCAACATCATCATCTCAACCACCATCATCATCATCATCATCATCATCATCATCATCATCATTATCGTCATTCATCCCTGATCATCACCACTACCACCACACCATCATCATCACCACCACATTATCACCACCACCACCACCACCACCACCACCACCACCATAACCATCATCATCATCATCATCATCATCATCATCATCATCATCATCGTCATTCATCCCCTATAATCACCACTACCACCACACCATCTGCATCACCATAACCATCATCATCATCATCATCATCATCATCATCGTCATTCATCCCCTATCATCACCACCACCACCACCACCATAACCATCATCATCATCATCATCATCATCATCATCATCATCATCGTCATTCATCCCCTATCATCACCACCACCACCACCACCATAACCATAACCATCATCATCATCATCATCATCATCATCATCATCATCAATTCAATACCATAACAATGATAGGTAGGTACCTTGACAGACATATGATGCTGGTGTTTCTCCTGGATGCACTCTAGCAGTGATGAAGACAACTCGTTGCTTCACATCCGGGTCTAGGTTCTCTGTAAAAACAAATTAAACAGAAGAAAATGGTCTTGAATTTTTTTCAACTGTTGTGATTGTGAAGACCATTACTAAGTATAGGTTTTTTAATTGTTGTTTATGAAGAATAAATTCATGAAACTAGCATGAAAACCCCAACTACAGAGTATACTTTTCCGGGCAGAAGAAAAGAGGAGAAATAATTTTAGTTCAAAGCAGAATGACTACTTCCTAGGCTAAAATTTGACAGCAAGCATTATAAAAGAGATAGAAGGTGGTTATCATTTGTAGTTAAAAAAAATACATACTGTGTCAGTGTACTTTATAGTGCTCTGTAGCAAACAGACAACCAAAAATATGAATGAATAACAAGTACAGTATAACAGAATATGGGTCATAATTTTTTCTCCTGAACCCTAACTTTCTGTAATAAAAAGAATATACAATGCTCAAACTCTTGCATCAAACGCATAGAAAATACCGTATAAACCATAGAATTACACTATCAAAACTTTAAAAAATACACTATGTTTCAATTCTTATGCATATCAATTCTGTTACAATATTCCATTCTACACATCACTTTATCTTCCCATTCAATGTTCCCCTGAGACCAGGTATAAAGCATGATGTACATGATAATAAGTGCTTTGGCTCAGGCCTGTCTCCATCCTCAGCTACCTCATCCAGACATAATGCTTCTTCTTCTTCAATGCACAATTCACGGTTTCCATTACATGAGGTGGGCAAGGCCTGGATGGTACAAGCAGCTAATAAAATGTGTTTCGGAACCCCAAACAAGAGCCTTAAAACCGGCCTTGGTCATGATCATTTGTTTGAAGCCCCCCTCTTGAGAAAGCAATGCTATTCTGTAAGTGTTAAACCAAGGTCGAGGGTTTCATCCCAATCCGGGGTCCTCATCACTTCCTTTGGTCCCACGTAAAGGAAAAGGTGGTGGTATACAGGAGGAGGTGATAATGAGAAAGAAGACCAGGCAAGCGAGATAATTGAATGAGAAGCCTGAACTTGGAGCTGGTTGGAACTTATTTGGAGACGTAGCAGAGTGGAAAATACGAAGCAGCTTCCCAAATTGTTGGGCTCACGCGTCAGTGGAGTGCACTTTCTTCTTGGGTGATGGGGCGTGAAGAATAGCTTGATATATCTCTCTCTTAGCCCAGCCCAGACACTATAGAGACCAGTAGGCAGGGAGAGAAGGAGGATGGAGAGGGAGGAAGAACAGGAGGATGAACGGAGGGAGAGAGAGGAAGATAGCACAAGAAAACACATCAAGATGGCTTGAAGAGAAGAGATGTATAAATAAAAATGTAAAGATAAATATAGAAAGATATAGAAAATAGAGAGAGAGAGAGAAAGAGAGATACAGAAAGATGTGTGAAAGATGAATAGAGGTAAGAAAATATGTAAATACATATATAAATATAAAAAAAGATATGAAGAAAGAGACAATTAGAAAGATGATTGACAGATAAAGAGTAAGAAAAAGATGTATACAGATAGATAGAAATGGAAGATAAAGACAGCATATATTATCTCACTTCAATTCCTGAATATTGTCTTCAATTAAAGGCAGAAAATTTAAAACCCAATAAAATGTGTCATCTTGGAATCCTCCACCTAGCGCTTTTGGAAAGAAAAGGAGGAAAGAGATAGAAACCAAGATTGATACATGTATATTGCTGGAGTCAGCAGATTTGAAGACAGCTATTCAAGGAGAACACAATTCTGTGATAATATTGTCAAAGTAAATCACTTATTTCCACCGTTTTTACACATCTGGAAATCAATATTTTTTATTTTTCCAAATTTGACAGTTGATTTTTTATGTCAAATTCCCTGGCTTTTCCTGGTTAGTAGAAGTAAAGGAGACTAATTTGACAGGTTTTACAGGTTTTCCAGGTAGATTGGAAACCCTGGTGATAATATGAGATTGGGAGTGTAGAAAAGAGAACAATAAGGAGAAAAATCAAGTTAATGCCTGAAGAATACATGTATTTTATAACTGATTGGTTGAGGGAAAGATAGAATATGAGATGGATAATAAAGGTAGAAAATTCTATCCATAGATACTTGAAATGCTCTATTTCACAAGATTGATAAAGAATAAAAGAAAGATGGGAAACAGAAATAAGAGGAAAAGTGAAGAATATATCTATACATCTTCGCAACAAACCCAGATATGGGTGAAAATCTAATAGAGCAAATTTCATTTACAGAATATAGTTCAAGTAATTACAGTTTGGATAAGAGATTGAAAGAAAATTTGCAACAATGAAGATGCTTATTGACCTAAGGAATGGAAGTAAATTAAGATAACAGAGTGCAGAAATATTATCTAGATAGAGGCCATGGACAAGACACCATTATAAAGAGATGGGACTATACATCAATCTCCACACCAGGTATACCCAGGGGCAATGTTAGGCTGCAAAACCACACATTACATGCCTCTAAACCCTGTTCACATACAGTAAAGAGCTGCGCATCATAAATCACAAACTCATTTTGCCACTAGATTTCACCCACGAAGATGATAATATTTAATCATAAATATATATTTCATGATCGAAATGTAATGCATTAAAATTAAATTCACATTTTAATGCTTGAAAGAGACATATTTGTATTTGAAGGGCTAACATTCAATTCTTGGGCAGGTATTTGGGCCAGAGCAAGGAAATACACAAAAAAAACAATTCCTAACAGCTTCCAATAATAACATCTCCAATCTTCAGGGATTGGAGATACATCTCACACTCATACAACTCTCTCAAACGTTAGTGGAATAAATTCTGTAACATGTCAATCATTTATTAATGCAAGTTTGCTTGCTGCCTTAGGAGCCTGAAAGTAATATAAAATCATCTTATGGTAAGAAAAAGGACCGAAATTGTCCAACAGCCTTTCCTGTCATGAGAAAACCACCACAATCACCACTACCAATCAGAACAGATAGTGACACTAAGAAGCTGAAGTACAAAAGAATGAACAAAATAAACCACTCCCCATTTATACCTTCATAATAGCACTTAAAGACACAAAAATACCTTCACTCGTTATACTGGCAGACAATACAGTACATTGTTTTTAAAGTAAAGAGTGACTTTTAGAAAGACTGGAGAGCGTTAATGAGTGTAATACGTATAAGATTCTCAATAATTCAGCACAAAAACTGATACCAGCCATTCTTAAAGTCTTTCATGACTTGGTGAAACAGAAATAAGAGAAATTTTCCAGGAAAGATCCTTTTTCTCCTGAAGCTAAAGTTAATACTTAAGAGAGGAGTTGTCGAATTTGTCGACGATCTATGCCTTTGATTTCATAGTGTGAGCCCAATGGGTCATGCACCAATTCAACCTAATGAATTATCAAACTTGTAAGCTCACTGACGCATGCCATGCCTGACTACATTACACGGGACGCAGGATAGCAGGTCTCCCTTGGGAGCGGGACGGGGACCTTCCAAACCAGGCCTCAAGTACTCATCAAACTTACTAAGAGGGAAGTCTAGGAGCCTCTGAGGTCATAGGACTTGCCTTATTTAATGCTCCGCTATATTTATTGCATGTAAAGGAAAGACAAGGATAAAGGTGTTGTTGGTATTCTGGTGTTGAGGTCTATAGGGAGATACACCTGTTTGCTCATTGGTCTCTGGGGATGAAATGCTTCAATGGGTCGACTTGTGAACTCTTACTGAATACCTGGGCAGAATTTCTATTTTTATATGCGGTGACTAGCAAACCAGATGTATTGTTTGGAAGAGGTTCAATGTGGTAAAGAGTAAATCGACTTACATTCTATGTTTGCACATCATGAGACAACTGATCAACTCTCTTCAATTAAACCAAATATAGTCGGAGCAAAACTTAAAGCATGCTCCTTTCTAATAATGTATTTCATCCAAGAAATACAATAAGTACAATACATTATAAACAGTTTCATCAACTGGCATCAAAACAATGGAATGCTATATTGTAAACAAACTGATGATTTTCAGGTAAGTATGAAGAAGATTGTTCAAACCTACCTGTCCACAAAGGTATACATTTGTCAGGGGATGAAATCTTTCAAGATTAATTTGTGTGATCATAAAAATGCACATAAACTTTCTGCACAGAATCCTAAGGAACTCTTCAGACCTGATAAGAGGGGAAGTCTAGGAGCCTCTGAGGTCACATGACTTATTTAAAGCCCAAGTACAGTTTTGGTAAAAAGCGAATATTTTTATCGCCAAATTTTGTCTTCAAATCTATATAAAATGAAACATGATATCATGAACATATTGTACAAAAGATTGTGCGGAAAATGACTAAGGTTTGGAAAAGTTATAACCTAAAGTGTGCAAAATATTTCAGCGTCGTAGCGCACGACGCTAATTCAATATTTTCTTTCTTGATAAAGGACAGCTTTTTATGCACAGAATTGGATAAAAATTTCAGACTTTATTCTTTATGCATTCTTTTTTAGCGTGCTTAAATCAAACCTTTGAAATAATTTTGAATATATCCGATTGGAAGCAAAATATTGTTGCAACCAAGAGAGGGCGCTAAATACGATTTAACGGTCAAATTCAAATTTTCAAAAGAATTCGCTCGTAGAAAAATATGCTATGGTCTGGAAATGTGTATAGAAACTATATGTCATGATAAATATCCCCAAAATTCACACTTCTTTCATCTTTACCAAAACTGTACATGGGCTTTAATGCCCTGCTATGTTTATTGCATGTAAAGGAAAGACAAGAGTAAAGGTGTTGTTTGTATTCTGGTGTTGAGGTCTATAGAGAGATACACCTGTTTGCTCATTGGTCTCTGGGGATGATACGCTTCAATGGGTCCACTAGTGAACTCTTACTGAATACCTGGGCAGAATTTCTACTTTTTAATCTGCTGATAAGCAAATCAAATGTAGCTGGAACAAAACTTAAAGCATTCTTCTTTCTATTCATGTATTTTGTCCCACAAATACAACAAGTATAGAATATTATAAAAAGTTTCACAACCTGGCATTACAACAACTGTATGCCAGATTGTACACCCACTGATGATCAACACCTGATTTACAGGTAAATATGACAGAGTCTACCTGTCCAGAAAGGTACATGCAAGGTGTCGGGGATGGAATCTTTTGAGATTATCTTGAGCGATCATTGAAATACAAACAAACTCTCCGCAGAGAATCCTCAAATCCTCATCAAACTTAGTAAGAGGGAAGTCTAGGAGCCTCTGAGGTCACAGGACTTGACTTATTTAATGCTCCGCTATATTTATTGCATGTAAAGGAAAGACAAGGATAAAGGTGTTGTTGGCATTCTGGTGTTGAGGTCTATAGGGAGATACACCTGTTTGCTCATTGGTCTCTGGGGATGGAATGCTTCAATGGGTCAACTAGTGAACTCTCACAAAATACCTGTGCAGAATTTATATTCTGGAATGCACTGACTAGCAAACAAAATGTATCTGGAATGGTTGTTCAAATCATTCAGTATAGACTTGGTATAGCTAGCATCCTTCTATCTTTACTTCACTGGCAGTAAGGGTGCAAGCATGACCATACATTAAGTCATTCCTTCAACCTTCCTGTTATTACTCAACACTAAGTGTACCAATGAATGATAATTCATAATACATGCGATCAAATACCACTCTGCAGAGCGCTCATAAGCACTTTGCATTATCATCATCAGCTCATCACCTCCAGTGCTCGAACATTTCAAAAAATAAGAATTCCTACCAGGTACCCCTTCACTTCACCTTGATTGAGGGAAGAATTTCTTGCTGAAGGAAATTTATTGCTGAATGAAATTTATGTCACTGGTGGGTTTTGAACCACAGACCTTCAATTGAAAGGGAAGACTCAGAACCACTACACCATGACAAAGGCTTCCAAAAATGAATTTCATTTTACTTCCTTTTTTATACGAAATTTACCCCCATGACAATGTCTAGGCGGAACCTTGAACATCTGATGAAGATATGAAAAGCTATCTTATGGAGATATGAACATATTTCAAAATTCTGCACATAAGTCTTAAAGTTTAAAACCAATATTTAACAAACGTGAAAATGATAGCAAAAGTTTGGTACTGTCTACAATAATGTCCCTTATTTAACCTTTACAAATTCGACTGGAATTGTCATCACTGACATGCAGAGATGCCAAACGTTCCTGAAAATGACTGTTATCTTATGAAGATCTATACATATTTTCCTGATGTGTTTGAATGTTTACAGATTCCTGGAAAATAATACCTTGTAAACTGATTTTACCCATCTCTTATTCTTGTATTGAACCATTTTATACTTAAATCATGTAATGAAATTGTGTCTTATACAAACATAGTACTGATTTTTCACCAAAACATGATAACTTGCAAGGGTTTGATACGATAAGTTTAAGCACAGAAATCTAACGTCACCAAATGTGTAATTTATTGGTTTACATCCACTAATGCACTGGTCCTTTTGGATGTGATTTCTACACAAAAGCTTTGCAAATTATTAGCACAAGTATTTGGTAAAGTCATTAAAATACATGTATATTTGTAGCGAACAGGGCACTTTGGGGCATTTTTTCAAACTTGATTACTGTTTTGAGGTAATGATATAGAATTCTACGCTTATTCCGCTTGATTACATAGCCTTTTATCTCTCCATAGATATCAAATTTATCATATTTCAATTTTTCCAATCAATTTCTACCTTAAAATCATTATCTTTCGCATCATTTAAACATGATACAACACATTAGCACTCTCTGCTGCGACCTACATTCACTGAACTCCCATAAATGCCTCAGGCAATACTTCCAACATATGCCTTGATATTAATCCAAACAATCTTTTTCTATGAATATTAAATTTTCATCAAATTCTTAAAATGAAAGAAACATTCAAATCTAGGCGCAACGTAAACTCCTTAACACAACATCCAATCCATGATTCCAGTAAATAGGACAAATTTCTTGACAAGTTCTTGACATCAAAGCCCCGCCCAATACATGCGTCGTCTTCCTGACATCACAGAATGTTCTGTTTCCAGCTAAATTAGTCTGGCACAGTAATCTGCCTTTATCCCTTCCATCTTTCCTCAACAGGAAAGTAAGCAAGAGCATGCCGATACATGTCTAAAATGCTCTCCGATTTAATGAATCTTTACAAAGTGAAACTAAACTTACACGTTAAAGTACCAAAATGATAACGAATATGGGCAAAACATTATTCAAAAGCTTACTGAACATAGGAATATTAAATAAATTAGAAATACCAGCAAGGCCAAGGAAAAATGGGTGTACATTGCATAAATGAATCTGATTGGAAAATTACACATACTAAAAAAACTATTAAACAACCTTCCCCTACTGTCTTACTTTCTCTCTTTCATCTTCTTTTGTGCCTTTTTTTCCCATACTTAGAAAGCAATACATTTCTTCAACTTCCCTAACTCTTTTTCTGTGTTTCATTGCTGTAAAGATTAACTGATTATTTCTTTCATAACTAATCCATACACCTCGCCCTACTTCCTCCCACTCTATAACCTATCCAGAAATGCTAACTGCTAGAAAATATGTATGAGGATAGAAATTAAAATGTGAATCTCCAAACAGCAGAACAACATTTTATTTTATTCATTCAATACTTATATTGAAAAAAATAACAGGGTGTCCATCCAAGAAGAACATTTCAATTTCTATCATTCATATCCTGGAAGTGTTGGCATGTCTNCCATGCCTGTCTACATTACACGGGACGCAGGATAGAGGGTCTCTCTTGGGAGCGGGATGGGGACCTTCCAAAACAGGCCTCAAGTACTCATCAAACTTACTAAGAGGGAAGTCTAGGAGCCTCTGAGGTCATAAGACTTGACTTATTTAATGCCCTGCTATGTTTATTGCATGTAAAGGAAAGACAAATGTAAAGGTGTTGTTGGTATTCTGGTGTTGAGGTCTATAGGGACATACACCTGTTTGCTCATTGGTCTCTGGGGATGAAACGCTTCACTAGGTCCACTAGTGAACTCTTACTGAATACCTGGGAAGAATTTATATCTTGGAATGTGCTGATTACCATACCAAATCTTTTTGGAAAGAATCCAGTGCATTTAGAATAGCTATCATACTTCTATAAAAACCTTTAACAATAAAATTACAGACAGTAAGAATGCAAAATTAACCATATATTTAACTCGATTTTTAGGCCTAAAGAAACTCTAAAATCAAGCTGCCTGACCTATGTTATTACATTCAGATTGATGAAAAAAAAAAACAAAGAATGCAAAAAGGAAGAAAGTTATAAAGGCACAGAGTCTCCAACATACATCACAACCCTTATATGGATTAGAGCTGGTATTAAAATGCAAGGATAGGAAAAGTTGGATTGTGACAATTCTCTATCATTCTTCACTCAAATGTTTAAAAAGATAAGTGAGCTGATATACCTAATAAACACTAAACTTGAAACTGAAAATTTGAATAAGTTCTCTTCCCTTCAATCGGTATGGTTACTCTATCCTTAAGATTAGACAAACAAACAAAATATTTAACAAAAGAAAATACAATAGAGCAGTCCTCTGAAGTATTGAAAAGCTATCTCATGAAGATATGAACATATCGCAATATTCTGCACACAAGCCTGAAAGTTTTAAACCAATATTCAACAAAAGTGAAAATGACACCAAATATTTGGTACTGTCTACAATAATGTCCCTTCTTTAACATTCAGAAATGACACTGGAATCATCACCATTGACATGCAGAGATGCCAAACGTTCCTGAAAATGCACAAGGTAAAAATTGAATAATGCAACAGATGATCAAAAGAGAGATAAATATGACAATAACCATACATATGAAGCCATTTGCTTGTAATGAAATCTTTGAAATCAAACTAAAATATACCTCATGCATACTCCAGCCGGTTAGCATTTCTAGGGCATGTGACTGTTATCTTATGAAGATCTAAACATATTTTCCTGAAGTGTTTGAATGTTTACATATTTTCATGGAAAATAATACCATGTAAACTGATTTTTTTCCATCTCTTATTCATGTACTGATCCATTGTATACATAAATCATGTAATGAAGTTGTGTCTTATTTAAACATAGTACTGATTTTTCACCAAAACATGACAACTTGCAAGGGTCTGATACGATAAGTTTAAGCACAGAAATCTGACGTCACCAAATGTGTAATTTACTGGTCTACACCCACTAACGCACTGGTCTTATTTTGGGTGTGATTTCTACACAAAAGTTTTGCAAATTATAGGCACAAGTATTTGGTGATGTCATTAAAATACATGTAATTTTGTAGCAAACAGGGGCATTTTTTTTTCAAACTCGATTACTGTTTTTAGGTAATGACATAGCATTCTATGCTTATCCCGTTTGATTACATAGCCTTTTATCTCTCCATAGATATCAAATTTATCATATTTCAATTTTTTCCAATCAATTTCTACCTTAAAATCATTATCTTTTGCATCATTTAAACATGATACAACACATTAGCACTCTCTGCTGCGACCTACATTCACTGAACTCCCATAAATGCCTCAGGCAATACTTCCAACATATGCCTTGAT
>BQKZ01000823.1:93057-113084 GCA_036244855.1 Temnopleurus reevesii
TCCATATCTCGTCCATTGAAGGGAGCAGACGACGCTCGCAATGTGTTTTTTCCGTGACGTCACACGGATACTCGAGAAAAGTACAAGGGATTTCTCTCTCTGTGAAAATGGTGCCCCTCCAAACTAAAAGTCTGATAACTCCACTTCTGGTGGGTCAATTTAGAAGGGGTAAAAAGGAGATTGTTCTTCAAACTACAGGCTCTCGGAATAAACGTCTCTCATTCTGATCCAGCCGCCCCTTTAACTTTTCCCCCCAGGCAAGCTATGTATTCAGCTCTAAAAAGTACAATAATCTGAATGCTATTTGATACACTTTAACGTAGCTGTCTTGGGCACTATATTGGCATTCTTTCTAATGAAATAAAATTACATGTATTTGTTAATAGGTGAACAAATATTGTGCCATTGTGCAATTAAAGAAGAAACAAGCACAAAATTTGACATTACAAAAGTAGTCTATTGAACTTCATTACTTAAAGTCCAGTTTGCATAAATAATATGTTTCCATGTCAGGAATGCCTTGGGCAAGCTTTCATGTTGTCAAGAAAAAAAAGCTAGGTGTTGGAGAATGCATAAAATCTGCATCTGCAAAAGTAGACCAGCCTATTGACCTGGTAAAAAATCAGCTAACAAAAATGCAGAGATGCCACCCCAAAATTGTACTCTTTGTCTATTTTGTTTGGATGAAGGGTACCAAACTAAATAGATGTCAGTAATTACTTTAAAAAATACCATCTTGAATCCATCTGTCAAACTGAACACCTTTTTGAATGGAAAACCTATTTTCAATAGAAATCAAGATAAACATGTTGTACAGTCTGGAATGAGTATCATTATGGAGCAAAAGGATAAATGATAGTTAGGGAATAGCTAATAACATTGCATAATCAATTGTTTTCCATGGTGTTTGACATCATACATAAGATATAAAAATATAAAAGACAGTTAGTACTAAAAATACAACAAGAACAAAGGAGGGGAAAAACGAAAGAGAAAGAAGAAAAACTGAGCAAAATATGTAATTTTTTAGAGTCAGATGACAACACGTCATTTAGTGATAAGTTTGAATGCAGTGTCCAAATAAAAAAAAACCTACTCTTTCCAATACGATTATTAGCATTTCATTGAAAAACTCACCTCTTCTTCTTAAGAATTCACATAAAAATAAGATCTAAATGAAGCATATTATACGATTATTTATCCATTCATTGGACTACTTCTATTAGGTACTTAACATTCTAATCATTCCCGCATCCAAAATTAATAGTGATCCTCTAAAATGAAAAATACCATCACATACAAACAGGTGTAGAAAGTACCTCAGCATTCATCATACAATGAAAGGAACACCAAATTATTTGAATAAAAAAATAAGCCATTCCCAGGCCAGCCCTAAGATGTCAATTGCTTTAAAAAATCTTGTACTTTACAAAATGAGTCAAGGGAACGCTAAGGAATCAAAGTTACTCAAAATAATTAGAGACAGACACTCTCATANAAGCTCACCAAAGGTAAATTCCATTTGATTGTGAATTAATGAAATTCGCTATTATTACATAAAAGTAGTCCTAGAATATGAGAAATTAAAGAAAATAGTTTTATTCATAATGGTCAGCAAACCAAACCTAAAAATACAAAAGATAGAATTCAGAAAAGTCATACTGCAGGGGCAATAAATGAAATTAAAATCACAACTCCTCTTCAAAACTCTAGGAATTAGGAAAAAAAATTCTAATCATTGCATCATTTATAATTATGTTTTAGTATCAAATCTTTAGCAAGGCATCACAAAAGTTTGCAACCTGTAGTTGTTATGCTGGTAGAGCTCTTAGGCCCCGGTCACATAGAACCCCCAGAAGCAACACGATTCATCCCGACTCTTTGTTAATTCACAGTTAACTGCCTCTGAAGAAAGAGTCGTGTTGAATCGTGTTGCTTCCAAGGGTCCTATGTGACCAGGGCTTAAAGACAAAATGGAATGTATGGGGGCAACCACATACAGTTTTTCAACAATGGGCAGGTTTTGAATATTTTATGTATTCTTTATACTCAAAGTTTACACTTAACGACCTGAAAGCTTGTCCTATGCTTGCCCGACATAGCAACAAGTAGAGTATGCAAACTGGATTCCAAGTCTTGTAGTTCAATTGTTATTAACCGGTTGAAGGCTGGAATACCACATAACTATGGTCGATGGCAAGAAACATGAATAAATTTGAATCTATCAGTAAACTGGCCTTATTCTTACATTTGCCTATTGCTCAATTTTGCAGGGCATTTTTGTTTAGCAAACCCAGGATTTGACAGGGGGGTGGTCTTTAGAAATAAAAACACTGATACCTCCAAAATTCTCCAAAACTATTCTCCCAGACAAACAATATATTCAGCTCTAAATAGTAAAATAATGTGAATGCTATTAACGTAGCTGCATTGGGCACTATTGGCATTCTTTCTATTGAAATACAGTGACATTTGATATTAGGTGAACAGATATTGTGCCATTGTGCTTGTTTCCATGTCAGGAATGCCTTGGGCAAGCTTTCACGTTGTCAAGAAAAAAAGCTTTGTGTTTGAGAATGCATAAAATCTGCATCTGCAAAAGTACACAAGCCTATTAACCTACTAAAGATCAGCTGACAAAAAATGCAATTAAGTGCGTTTAACGTAGTTACGTGGTATTCCTTAAGCCGTTAGATAATAATAAGACTACAATACTTGGAATCCAGTTTGCATACATTACTTGTTGCTATGTTGGGCAAGCCTCGGGCAAGCTTTAGGGTTGTCAAGAACAACCTTTGTGTTAAAGGTATATGCATAAAATTTGAATATATTAGTAAACCTGCTTAATAAGCTACAAAAAAAGCACACTCTTTGTCTATTTTGTTTGGCTGAGGGGTACCAAACTAAATAGGTGTCAGTAATTACTTTTAAAAATACCAGCTTGAATCCACCGGTCAACCTGAACACCTTTTTCAATAGAAAACCTATTTTCAAAAGAAATCAAGATAAATATGTTGTACAGTCTGGAATGTGTATCATTATGGAGCAAAATGATAAATGATAGTAAAGGGAATGGCTAATTAATTGTTTTCCATGGAGTTCGACATAATACATAAAATATAAAAATATAAAAGACAGTAGTACTAAAAATACAACAACAAAAAGAGGGGAAAAACAAAAGAGAAAGAAGAAAAACTGAGTAAGATATGTTAAATTTTTAGAGTCATATGACAACCAGTCATTTAATGAAAAGTTTGAATGCAGTGTCCAAATAAAAAAAAACCTACTCTTTCCAATACGATTATTAGCATTTCATTGAAAAACTCACCTCTTCTTCTTAAGAATTCACATAAAAATAAGATCTAAATGAAGCATATTATACGATTATTTATCCATTCATTGGACTACTTCTATTAGGTACTTAACATTCTAATCATTCCCGCATCCAAAATTAATAGTGATCCTCTAAAATGAAAAATACCATCACATACAAACAGGTGTAGAAAGTACCTCAGCATTCATCATACAATGAAAGGAACACCAAATTATTTGAATAAAAAAATAAGCCATTCCCAGGCCAGCCCTAAGATGTCAGAAATCTACAAGACAATTGCTTTAAAAAATCTTGTACTTTACAAAATGAGTCAAGGGAACGCTAAGGAATCAAAGTTACTCAAAATAATTAGAGACAGACACTCATATAGATCATCGACATATTCCAAGCAGGTGAATGGCACAGGCCTAGATATTAAAACCAACGGAATGAAAAGGCAGTATACTAATATATTCAAATTTATGTACGTTTCTTGCCAACGAACATAGTTACATGGTATTCCTTAAACTGGTCGATATCAATAAGACTACAATACTTGGAATCCAGTTTGCATACATTACTTGTTGCTATATCATGAAAGCATCAGGCAAGGTTTAGGGTTGTCAATAACAACCTTTGTGTTAGAGGTATGCATTCATTTGCATCTACTTTTAAACCTGCCTATTGATGTTTAAGGCAAAGTGTATTTCTATAGAAATCATTCAAACATTATTATCATCATTGAAAGAAAGCCAAGACAGCATATTTTTGGGGAAATATAAACTTAAATTTAGGTGATTGCATGCAAAAGAAACTATATTAAATATATTAAATGGACAAAAAACAATGAACTCTTAACCTTTTAGAATACCACCTTTTTTTTAATGTTTATTAAAAAATGCCTCCTATCTAGGATTAGCAAAACATCAGTTCTCAGTAGTGTATTATTCATGGAATCATCAATATCCATTAGACATTATAGAGAGAAATAAAATCCCTGAACGGTCAAACATTTGTTAAATGTCAACGCAATAAAGTTACATTGTTGCTTTGTGCAGCAAACAACCCCACATTAAAAGACCAAGGCACGACAGTTGATTTCCTTTAATAAATCACACCTCTAAATTGGCATTTAATCTGTCTGGCCGAGATTACCACAACGAAAACCAAAACAAAAGTCACTACAAGTGGGTAATATTTTGGACAGACCTAATTACAAATGAGTTTGAAGTCCAACAGGCTTGTTATCAACTAGACCAAAACGCTTCGACGGTGAAGCAGTGGAAAGGGGAAAGCCGGTTGCCAGGTTGCTAATTAAGCATAATGGAGAGGGTTGGAGGAGCAGTGGTGGGCGGAAATACGAGCTGTCAGGCAGCATTAGGTATTAGCCATCATAAAACAGGTTGGGAAAGAGCGATTGAAAAGTTGATGATGTTGAAAGAAATACAATTTGAAAAGGACTATTTTTTCTTATATTTGTCATTGATTTTTGTGGGTATGTAGTAAACACTGGCAGGCTTTGTGATCTTGTCAGAGTATATTAAAGCATGCTGTACTTGCCGGGGCATATATAAATAAATTAAAAAGTGCTATAATGTTTTTCACCTTAATTGGAGTGACCTAATTTTGGTAATGAATGCACTTCTAATCTGGTAATGATAAAGGGTTTTGATGGTTTTATTCCTCTGAAACTTGCTATGGAGAATTCAATAGAGAGTGTTTATAAAAAGTTGAACAGAACTTCCACTTACAATATTGCACAGGTCGTATTTTTCAATTATACTCCTTTGTTGGATACCAAAAATAATATTGTGATAGCATCAAGAATGTCTCAATAAAACATATTTGAAAAGGGTTACAGGATTAACATTCACTTTGGGCCCAAGAGTACAAATCTTTTTTAATAGATAATATACCCCTTGACTAATTTGCATCTAATGGGCCAGATGATTCATATAAAGGAATTCAACATAAATAAAAAAAACCCAAACAAAATTGAAAATGATAAAAAGATGACTTACCAGGGGCAGTTATCGTCAGAAGATCCAGCCTTCTTTGTTGCTGTATATGAAGAAAATTTAAAGAAGCAAAATGGAAATTATATATTATTTCACTTTCTCTTTAGAATGATATCTAGTATTAATAAAATGATGATGATATAATCATTGGGGAAGGGGTGTTGAGAATGCAAATGTAACACCCTCCAGAGCCAAAAGTGTACAGCTTTTTTTGTCCTTCCTTGTTAAGTGGCCAGAGAAAGAGTCAAAGCCTATTTTTGTTAAATTTTTCCGGGTAAGCTTAATGATGGAATAAAATGTACAAGGTTTGTTTCTCATTTGTCACCCATTTCACATCTTCTTCAATAAAAGAAACTAAACAATGCCATGACACAATATACCAGATCACTAATTGATTCATACTTATGCACTTTTCTTGCTAACAAACGTAGTTATGTGTTATTCTAAAAACCTTGCAGTAACAATTTGACTACAATACTTGAAATGCAGTTTGCATGTATTAGTTATTGCTATGTTAGAAAAGCATTGGAAAAAGCCTTGGACAAGCTTTCAGATCGTCAAAAACAAATTCCAATCAACTAGTTAACTGGTTTTTAAGGAATAGAAAATAAAAATGCTTATATCAATGGCACTGGGAGAAAGCAGGGGCATAAAGCAGAAATTTATTGTTCTCAAACAATAGCTTGCTACCAAAATAAACCACTCCAGTGCCATAGTCCTGATACTGCGTAAAACAATGAATAGAGGAACTTTAAATCATATCTGAATCTATGTGCACTATACAGCAGAGGTCAGAAGTGGTCCAATCATCCAGAAATGTATTTCTTTAACCACTGATGAAGAAGAAATACTTGTTCAAGTGAGAGAAAATTTTCTGTATATAGAGATGAAGAGACTGCTTAATGCTTATCAACTTGATTAAATGGAATCACTGAGACTTTCACACTGAAGATGAAAGTTCAACTGATCATTTAATTTCTCTTTATCATCTATCATCTATTTCTTTAAAAAAATGTTACATTTCATTTTGATTTACCCTCAATTTTTACATCAATTTATAAATACAAATGCTTTGAGTTTCATTACGTAAGAATTAAACAACAGAATGCACTTTTAGTTTGTATACTTTTATGAAATTTTCTTCAAATTTGATGAAATATAAAAATGGTCCCTTCATAGATTTTGCTCTTTAATTCTTAATTTTATATCAAGAATTCATTTGTGAGTCAAAGCATGAACTAACCAATGAATTACATTATAAATCAATGTTATATGAAAAGAATACAAATCCAACCCAGTCAATAATATCAAGATATTTGAATCAAGTGATGCCGTAAACCATAGGAAAACTGCTTAAACTGGAAAAAAAATGTGAATGGAAAGTGACTGAACCTAACTAACAAGCATGTAAATATTAAACAAGAAAAAGCGTTCATTGACAAACTAAAAATGACATGTGATATCGCTCAAAGCATGACCACTACCAATCACTGGACTTACCGCACCAAAGATGACAAGGAATGAGACAAATCAAGCGTGTAAATGGACAAACTCATTTGAGTAATAGTATCCAAGTATTATGATATTAAGTGTTTGTTTGTGTGAATTGGCATGTGTAATGCCATTATTAGCTTATCCTCATCTAGACATGTTTTTGATAATGGGTTGAGCCCTTAAGGCTATGTTGGATCACTGTTTGGTGTCCAGCTACTTAAGAAGTCTCTTTCCATCTTTGTTTCTTCCGTGCCTCCACCCAGCGGAGTGATAGCGAGAGAGATGGGAGCTGACAGCCATGACTAGTGGACTAGCTACCCCTTACCCTTCGCTGGGCTCACCCAACCATTAGGGAAATTACAGGTCGCGCTGAGCAACGTTTCCGACTGGCTGAGGAAATGCCGTGCACGGTTCATTTTTTATGTAATTATACGAGGCCTAAAGACTAGAGAAGTTTCAAATTGGTGAAGTTCCTTACTATCTGAACTATTAAACATAATTGGATATCTATTAGAAGATAATATGGAGCTGGTATCTTGGGGCTTTGTGCAGTATCAGGTAACCATTTACACAGGATGATGGAGAGAAATAGATTCTTCAAAGTTGCAGACATAATCAAAGTGGCTTATGTCATTAAAAGCTGTTATTTCTGAAGACTTTGTGTATCACAAAAAAAACCTGTGACAAATTTGCATCTTTTATGAACTGTTTTATAACCTTATTTTCATGATCATAATAAGCCTTGCCAATCAAAAAGTTTCTTTTGGTCCAAAGATTTGTGTGAGCTCCTTCTTTTTCTCCTTCGTTTCTCCTAATCAATTGCTTGATACATTTTAAAAACCAAAGGTGTTAGGTGGATAATAACAATGTTAGGGGAGTCAAAAACTCTTTCAAGGAAGTATGGTTTATCCAACCATTATAAATTTGGATCCAGTGTAATGAATTATTAATTTACCATTTTGAAAGTGTTATCACTTATCCAACCTTTTAAATTTTTATTTTACGATATAGTTTTTTAGAGAAAATAAAAGAAATTTGGTTAGTCAAAAAATCAATTGACACTGTGAGCAGGAGGAACAAAGTAAACAACTTCATTCACGCCTTCACAATAGCTTCATATAAGAAAGTCCTAGGTGCAACACTTGTTCAACATTTTTCCACAGCATAAGAAGGATGGAAAACCGTTTGTGTCCATGTAGCTATTCTTAATGCTTGAATGGAGTTTATTTACTTTGTCAAAATTATTTGTCCCTTCTGGTCACAGTGTAAGGTATGGTTAAAACAAATTTGATGGCAAGATCTGGCTATACAGTGAAATTTGAAAGACGGTGTTTATCAATCATGAAAATGCACAATTCTAGCTTTCTTATAGGACAACTTAAATCACAAAGTCACCCAAAAACCCCTAAATTCAGCAAAAAGGAAATTTCCTGAAGCTGAATAGATTGGAATTAAGACCATGTTTTATTTAGATGATGGAGATGCCTTGGTTAAAAGCATTCACTTAACTCAATCACAGAAACCACAGAGAATGAATCAGTGTCTGACACGTGATTCAAATTACTAACCAATTACTACCAGAGACAAGACTAAAACATGTGCTTTTTATACCCATCTATGAGTATATACTTGGTAATCATCAGAGCGTTGGAATATAGTTTCAAAACATATAATCATTCATTCATGACTTATAGCACATTCTGATAGGAAGACAAGTTGTTTTGATGTAATTCAATGACACTTGAAAAAAAGTATTTTGTGAAAATGTTCAGTCTTCAATCTGATGGCAAATTGTTGTAATATACATTTAAATCAAAATTGCATTTAGAATGATAAATCAATTATTCACTAAAATACTACTTTAACTCACTATTTTCAAGAAAAAAAATCAAACAATTTAATGAAATACCACTTTAAATTCACTATATTCTACAATTCCAAATTTTGAAAGTGAGGGATTGTATAGAAAAAGAAAATAATTTTGATGCAAATATGAAAAGTACAAGTTATAAGAGAAGGACAGATAAAGACAGAGAGATAGGGTGAGAGGGTGTGGGGGGGGGGGGGCGGGGATAATGGTACAGAAAATATATAGATTGGATAGTGAGGTAAGGATAATTGTAGATAAACAAAAAGAACTAGGTTATGGGCTTTAATCTACTCTATAAACAAAAATGGAGTAAATTTGACCCTGATTCAGAATATGTATTATGCAACACTCTTGGTGAATCAAACTGATCAAACATGAAGACTTTCTTTTCATACAATTGAATGTTAAAAATAATACATTTCATTACACTTTAGTTTTAAAATACATATAGACTTAATCATTCCTGATGTTATTCTATGCTGGTGTTATTTTAACATTTTCCTGATGTTGCACAATATAGAATTGGTGTTAGATAAACACCACATTTCATGCAGTGTAGTAGACATCTAAAGTATGTACAGGCAGCAATCTAATGCTGATGTGAATAGAGTGAATTCATCATGGTGATTGTGAAATGTCCCCCTCTATGTCAAAAGAAGGACAACTGCTACCATGGCAAAGTCACAGGTTTTGTCTACCAAACAAGCTTTGTCAATTAATATAGAATTTTACAATTTTGATCAAGCTTTTTCTTTGTTCATAGAATAACACATACACAGAATTTTAAACATATTCCACTATGAATATATGATGATATTCAAAATCACACTATTCAAACTTTTGAAAAGGTATTTTAGGGAATGAAAATAAATGCNGGGCAGGGATAATGGTAGAAAAAAAGGTATAGATTGGATTGTGGGGATAAACAAAGATAACTAGGTTATGGGCTTTAGTATACTCTATAAAAAAAAAAAAAAAACATTAAAAAAAGATATTAAAAAAAAGAATGGAGTAGATTTGACCCTAATTCAGTATATGTATTATGCAACACTCTTGGTGAATCAAACTGATCAAACATGAAGACTTTCTTTTCATACAATTGAATGTTAAAAACAATACATTTCTTTACACTTTTAGTCTTTATAATACATCCAAACTAAATCATTACTAGTGTTGCACAATATATATTCTGAACTGGTGTTTGCTAAACACCACATTTCATACAGTGTGATATATTTCAAGACTCTACATTTAAAGTATGTACAGGCAGCTATCTAATGCTGATGTGAACAGAGTGAATTCATCATCATGATTGTGAAATGTCTCCCTCTATGTCAACAGAAGGACAACTGCTGCTATGGCAAAGTCATGGGTTTTGTCTATCAAACAAGCTTCATTTGTTAATTAATATAGAATTTTGCCATTTTTATCAAGCTTTTTCTTTGTTAAACAGAATTTGAAACATATTCCACTATGAATATGATAAAATTCAAAATCACACTATTCAAACTTTTGAAAAGGTATTTTAGGGAATGAAAATAAATGCATATTTTCTTTTTACAACATCTATTCGGTTAACAGTCAACAGTAATGAATTCTGCCTTTATAGCTTGTACAAAACGGTCATATTATGTATTGATCTATGAATGATATACTACAAAGCAGGAGTCTTTCTTTTTTCTTTTCTTTTTTGTTCTCTTTATCATTTGCTTTTCTTTCTTCTTTGTCAAAAGAATGAACCTTTACTTTTTTTTGTTATCACTTTCTCTCTCTTTTTGTTTGTATTTTCCATCTTTGTGTGGAATAGACACATCTGAAGCAAACAAAAATGTTATTATGGAAATATTCTGTATTTAATTAGCAACACAAACACCCAACATGAAATCTAATACAAAGGGAAATCATGAGAGAATTGTGAATAAAGGAACCCTACCCGATGTACAAAACATGAAAAAATTGGAGGGAAAAACTCCAGCTTTGTAATTAAAAACGAGAATTAGTATGACCTTAATTCATGGCCATTGTAAAAAGCTTTCAGCATTTTGTAGCATAATAAAACACACTGTATCTCACACTAGACAAAGCCCCATGCATGCACTTTGCGGAGTGCGGCTTCAAGGCCATTACACGAAAAGGGAAAAAATCTCCATTATCTAAAAACACTCGATGTGTCCCAAATAATAAGCTTAGCGCAGATATACACATCTCTTTAGAGCAATAAGGAATTAAGCTTAAATGTATTTTTGCACAGTATAACTACCTTTTTGACACGGAGCTATTATGACAAACATGAATAGAATAGAAAGGCAAAGGAGACAGACAACTATTATGCTTAATGCTATTGTAATTGATTGTTCTCTAATGTACATGTTGCATGCATATAATAAACAGTCGTGGCTTGGTATACACATATTCAAATTAAAAGTGTCTCATCACCAGGCACTCGTTTTGCTGATTAATTCTTGATTTCTAAGAACCAATGTTAAATTGGGATGAATCGATCTAGAAATTAAGCAAACTGGTTCATATTCGATTGATTCAGCTGAACTGAAAACTAAATGAAAGTCATGTTTGACCAAACATCAACGAATGAATACATTAACTGCAGTCATAATTTGCTCAATACACCTACATAAATGTAGGTGTAAGCTTTTTGCTAACAAAATTGCAAATTGTTGTTTCATGATATTTCTAATGCTAAAGTTGAGCATAAAGTTGCAATTCTTTCTATCTCTCTATCTCCTCTAAAATGACTAACTTCATTGAGTAAGAACATAAGGAAAACAACAGCGCAAACAGTCCTACTTGCCTGCATCACATATATTCAATTCAATTCAAAGAGCATTGTCTTTAAACATGTCTGTCCCTGCACTGTGAACATAAGGCACAAAGGACTGGGACAAAATAAAAAGCTACAATCACCCATTTACAATAGCTTCATGATAACAAAACAAAGTACTAGCTGAAACACTTCTTCAACATTTTTTCTTCTTCTTCTTCTTCTTCCAATGTGAGTACATTCCTCTGGATTTTTCACAGAGTACGAGGATGAAAATTTCTTTCATGTCCATCTAGCTGTTGTTAATGCTTAAAATGGAGGTTTTTACTTTGTCCCAGGCCTTTGTTCCTGCTGCTCACAAATCTGGAAGCCTCACTTTAGAGTACTCCCTTTCAATTTTACTTGTTTCCATTCTTTTTCTTTGCCCCATCTGTGGTGCATATAAATTCATGACCTTCGTTTCATCCTTCCATTAATATCTTAAATTATTCCCTTAAATTTTATCTGCATGTCTATATGTCTCAACCTATTTTGTTGTTTTTTTTCTCTCTCTCATTCTTTCCCCCCATTTCTTTCTCCCTCTTTTTCTCTCTGCCAGACATTCACAAGTCATTTCCCTGGTTTCTAACATCACAACACACCTGTTAATATCAGGTAAAGAAAAGCTTTGCCATGAATAGTATAGAAATCTAACGAAATAAGAGCACAGGTCGGGCCCAAAAGTGGCAAACGGTGTCAATTATGCACATGATGATAGGGACCTTTTAAACCAGGATTGGGAGACGACAGGTGAAAACATAACTTTGAAGCAACGGGTCAAGCGTTGAGGTGCGTGGTCTTGCATTATAGATGGAAACCCACAATCAGCTTTACAATGGAATGATCAATAGAGAATACGCCTGGGATTGATGGGGCGCTTTGATGCTACATTGTAGTAACTTAATATGTTCAAGCATAATAATATATATATTAAGAGACAGGTAAATGAGAGAAAGAGAGGAAGAGGGGGTGAGAGGTGAAAGGGAGGAGGGTGGAGTGAGAATGGAGAGAAAGGGAAGGACCGATGAATTGAAGAGAGGCAGTGGGGATGGATAAAGGGAGATAGAGGGGAGGGAGGGGAACAAAAATCGTATTCCCTACTTTTTCTATCTTCTTTCACTTCTGAAGTGGTATTAAGAGTCTATTAATGCAGAACATAATTTATTACACTTGTCTATATGAAAGTGTAATTGTCCACAAGTATTGACTATTAATGACCAGAATAAATGCTTTTGGTCCAGTTCGTTTTGAAGGATTGCCGACATATATTAGGTTTGTTCCCTTTTATCCAATCGTAATAGAGGAAGAAAACAGCTGGTATCCCAGGGAGTACGGAGCTTTAGCTAACAGTACGGTAGGGCCGATCAGGACGTTATTTCTCAAGCGCGGCATAATCTAGCGGGCCGCTAAAGTTGAGAATGCCCGCTAGATTGTCCCGCGCTTGAGAAATAACGTCCTGATTGCCCTACCGTACTGTTAGCTAAAGTTCTGTAATGAAAGGGGATAGGGGGTAGGAAGGGAACATGGAGAAAAGGATAAGGAAAAGGCTAAAAAGAGTTTTTGTCCGAGTCAAATAAACAATATTAAAATATTCATTCAGCTACTAAACTAATTCACTGGAGGGAATGTGTATTTCACATATAGGTTGATGCTAGGTTGGACAAGCTTTAAATTTTGTCCAACATAGCAACATAAATATATGAAAATTGCATTAAGACAATTGTACTCTCATTATATATAACAACTGAATTAAAGGA
The DNA here is from genome assembly GCA_036244855.1 of Temnopleurus reevesii. Taxonomy (NCBI): domain Eukaryota; kingdom Metazoa; phylum Echinodermata; class Echinoidea; order Temnopleuroida; family Temnopleuridae; genus Temnopleurus; species Temnopleurus reevesii. The sequence goes on from BQKZ01000823.1 coordinate 106,328, forward strand.
TTTGGGGAAAACATTAATAAATTTTACTACAATATGAAAGTGGTCTATTACAATACAAAATCAATGAAATCCATTATTTGACGCTACACACATTTCAAATCGTTGCTACCCATGGTAAGAAGAATTTCATCTCTATAAAGCATTCATTTGATTTAACAAGAATCAATAAATATGCTTGACAATTTACCAGTTTACTAATTGATTGAAATTTATGTACGTTTCTTGCGAACAAACATATTTACATGAAATTCCTCAAACAAATTAGTAACAATTAAGAAACAATCAAAGAACAATTCTTGGAATCCAGTTTACATACATTACTAATTGCTATGTCGGGCATGCCTCTGGTTGTCAAGAACAGCCTTTGTGTATAGAGAATGTGTAAAATGCATAGAATGTATAAAACATGAGTAAACCCGCCCTTTGCTGATGACCAAGTCATTGAATCCAATAGGCGGGTTTACTAACAGATGCAAATTTTACGCATAGCGTTAACACAAAAGTTGTTCTTGACAACCCTAAAAGCTTGCCCGAGGCTTGCCTGACATAGCAACAAGTAATGTATGCAAACTGGATTCCAAGTATTGTAGTCTTATTGTTACCAAACAGTTTAACAAATACCACGTAACTACATTCAGTGGCAAGAAAAGCACATAAATTTGAATATAAGTAAACCCGACTATTCAAAATGGGTGAGAATCACAATGGCTTATTGCAATCTTTTTTTTTTCATGACCATCTGTTCAAAATCATGCGATCAGACGTCAAAGAATGAAGCTTGAGGAAAAAATAAGAACCAGAGCCACCCATCTTCTGGAGTATACATGAACAGCTGAACCAAATATTTTCTCATTAGAAAATATTTCACATCCTAAAGAATCTCAAAACAAACAAATTATGAAGGGCATTTAGTTGTTATTTGTACTCACAGTACAACATCTCGCCTGTTATTAAAAAAAAATAACATTTACTTAAAAAGCTGGTTCGAACTGAAGTGGTAATGGCAACAGCTTTACGAAGAGCACAAGATTGGGGCCCAGACAATGAGATTTTCCCATTACATTTTCACACTTTGCACATATTATCTACAGAGCCCTCTGAAAATGCTTCCCCATCTGCGCAGTGTGAAAGCAATTAATAGCTTGTCTACAGACAACTTACCACACAAACAAAAGAAATATTTCTAAGCAATTCAACTGAAGCCAAAACGAGTTACAGCTTTAGAAAACCAGAATTTCAAGAGACAATCAGGAAAAAAGCTTGATAAAGATTAATTATTCTGATTGGTTATGTCACTCCAAATCCTTTTCAAATGTGTTAAATTGAATTGCTACAGGACAACAAGTGCTACATCAAGAAATTGTCTGTCAAAAAACAAATTCAATAAACCTTTATTCAAACATCATTTTCACTTTTAATTAATTTCTACACATGTTACATAATGCTGTCTGCTACGGTTCTCATCACAATCAACACTTTAAGCCCTGGTCACATAGGACCCCGGAAGCAACACGATTCACCCCGACTCTTTGTTAATTCACAGTTAACTGCCTCAGAACAACGAGTCTGGGTGAATCGTGTTGCTTCCGGGGTCCTACATGTATGTGACCGGGGCATTAGCAAACCAGCTTCATTGTACTAATCACAGCTTATCCCTACTATTTTCACTTCTCATGCCATGTACCAAATCAACTGATAAAGATTAATTGATGTAAATAATGACTTTTGCAGTCAAATGGTTTTAGCCTGTTGACTACTGGTGTGGAGGCGCCGTGGTGTAGTGGTTCTGACTCCCGCCTTTCAACCCAAGGGTCATAGGTTCGAGTCCCACCCATGGCATCAATTTCCTTCAGCAAGAAATTTATCCACATTGTGCTGCACTCAACCCAGGTGAGGTGAATGGGTACCGGTAGGAAGAAATTCCTTAAATGCAGTGAGCGCCAAATGGTAGCCATGCTATAGCCGGGTAATAATGCACAGAGCGCTTAGAAACATTTTGTATTAAGCGCTATATAAATGTTGTGTATTAATATTATTATTATTATTATTATTATTATAATTATAATTATTATTATTACTGCAACCGGGTAGTCACTGCACAATGTCTATGTGATTTACAAAATTCAGTATTCAATGGATTAAAGAAAATATCCTTGTATGAGAATTAAACTCTCTTGTCCCCTCTTTCTCTCGTTCTTCTTTCCCCTTACTCCATCCTGTCCTCTTTTCATATCGCCCTTGTAACTTCTAACTATATAGACCCTTCTCCTTAATCCTCTTATTTTCTCATTTCTCTAATTTTGTCCTGTATTTTGGTCACAATTACTTATATTAATTATTGTGTTCGAAAATTATAACTCTTAAAGTAATCTTAATGTAAGTAGGGGCATGTGTTCTACAAGCCTCGCTTTTTCGGCATGCCCCTCCATTTCTCTATCACCTGTTTTTCAAACATTATGTGTCCTTGATTTGTCTATGTAAATATTTTTGTTTCTCTTGCAAAATGATTATCATTTGTTGTTCAAATTGTGAAAATGATATTGAAATGGGAAATAAATAAATGAAATGAAATGGAAATGAAACTCAGATAGTAATTTTATGAGTGTAGAATAAATGAAAGATGNAAACTCAGATAGTAATTTTATGAGTGTAGAATAAATGAAAGATCAGTTATTGCATCACAGTATTTATAACATTAAAGAATACTAATCAAGACATGAATAAAAAATAAAGAGCTCTGATATTTATATGTTTATATGTCTGCTTCCATTGAATCACTGGCGGTATATTCAAAGAAAAACTAGATTAAAGTATTATATTACAGGACCTGTTTACAAAGACAAGAATTGGTTTAAATATGTAAGGATTCTGTAAGAAAACCAATATAAAATACTCTGCGGTAGTCAAAGGCTTAATGAATAAAAATGACAGGAATGTCACATCTGTCAAATCACAATGAAAAGCAAAACAACATTCATCATATTTCTAGTTTTACAGCTTTTTTTGTCCTCCATTCCTCCTCTTTCAAACGCAAGGAGACAACGGCAGACGAACAAGCACAGGCACTTTTCGCGCTGTGCTCCGGTGGACAGACACAAGAGGGGGTCGTCACGGTTGTACGCACTCCATACGGTCTGACCATGAGCTCCCACGGTATGCTGGCTTTCTAGCCACCGTTGTTGCGCTAAGTCAGGCACTTAATTCATTATCTCCCGCTGCTCTACCAACCCTGCTTGTTTTGCTAAATGTCGTTGGGATAGGAGAAAGAGAATGAGGATTTTGGGCAGAATGGAGGGTTTTCGCCCATTTACCTCAATTCATCAATGTCATTAGATAACAAAAATGAGAGCAAGAAATATGCATTGACCCTATTGGAAGTGTTTCATTATTTTTAGTCCAAAGATATTCAACGGATGGAAGAAAGGAGCTCCATGGTAAAACCCTTGATATAATGCGTGGTGGCAGGAATTTAAAACAGATTTGGGGGGGGGGGGGGGGGGTAGGTTACCAGACATTTCAATGCTTCAATGAATCAGCAAAAGATATGCCTACATGAATGTGCTCTCGTTGACAGATCAAGGCGGTTTTAAAACTTCATAATTTGCTGTATCAATTGAAAAAAATGTAGAAATTAATAAAGCTGAAAGTAATAGATTGGACAGCATTTCTTTCTACTTTGAAACAAATCGTACATGATAGTAATTTTTTTTTAGTTTTAGTTTTTGTTTTGTAATGCTAATGAAAATTCACACTCTTTAAAAAATGGTTCAACTAGTTAACTGTGTCATGATTTTACTGAAATCATAACACATTTTCTTGGAGAAGTGTACTACGAACTTAACTTTAAATTTGAACAAAGCTGAAGAGTACACTGAACGATCACAACAACACAATCAAAGTGATAATGTCGACCAGGTAATGTAGACCAGTGTATTCCATCACGTCTTGTCCAAAGCAGTCTTAGTCATTACGCATACAAGTTTTGTGTTGCGTTCTACATCGTGATCACAGGTGTCATTTGGTCTAGTTTCTAAAATTGAGAGGAATCGTGTTCATTTGACGGTATCCCAGGAGATACGCACTCACACTGTATCATATCAATTTGAACAATCTATTCTGGACTATGAGATGGGAAGAGAGAGAGAAGAGTGGGGGAGGAGAGAGAGAGAGGGGGGAAGGGGGGGGGGGGGTAGGAGGACAGGAGGGGGACAAGAGATATGACAGTATCCTTAAAGATACACGGTCACACTGTATCATATCAATTTGAACAATCTTTTCTGGGCTCGGAAAGAGGGAAGAGAGGGAGTGAAAGAGAGGAAGAAGAGGGGAGCAAAGAAGGATGGAAGACAGAGGGAGAGAAGAGTGAGAGATGGGGAGATGGGAAAATGGGGGTGGGCAGGAGAGGTAGAAGGATGTGAGGGATAGAAGGAGTACAAAGTATCCCAAGAGATGGATACTCACACTGTATCATATCAATGTGAATAATCTATACTGGGCTCAGAGATAGAGGGGGGAGAAGAGGGGGAGAGTGAGGGGCAAAGAAGTGAGGGAGGGGGACATGGTGGGGAGGAAGGGGTACAATATTACCATATGAGATTCTTACTAAGACTTGACGATAGGGAGACAAGGGGAGAGAGCAGAGAGAGAGGGAGGGGGAGATGGAAGAGAAGATGGAAACAGAGACAGGGTGAGAAGGAGGACAGTAAGAAGGAATTGAAGATAGAGAAATACTGGCAGGTTGTAACCTTAGGAAGGGTAACAATAGGAAATGGTAAATAAAGAGAAAGAGGGCAATGGGACAGACAAGGTATAGACAAAATGGACAAAGAGGCGATCAGAAACAGAATGGGGGAAAGCGAACAAAAAAGGAAGCGATAGGAAGAAGGAGACAATATTGCATAATTACAGTTATAAATTGAGAAAAGACTGCAATGAGTAGAGAAAGAGAATGAACGAGAATGTGAAAAAGAGAGAAGAAAAAGTGAGAAAAGAAGTATAAAACGTAGCAGACACCAGTGGGAGATGCAGAAGGGAGTCATCAATAGATACACTGGATGTACATTAGGACAAAAGAAGTGATAGATGAAAAATAGGGGAGATAACAAATTCTGTTAGATTACAGGTTAAAAAAAAGAAGGAAAGCAAAAATTGTTATTCATTAAAGATAACCTACAAAAATGGTGAAAAGTAAGAATGGGAAAAGAGGAAGTATAAGAGGATAAGAGGACAAAAAAAATTAAAGACGGTGGCATAAGGGAAGGTACACACTAAGTAGTAAGTAAAAGAGAAAAAGCAAATAGAGGAAGGGCAATAGATAGAGGAGAAGATGCTCCAAACACCTTTTCCTCTTCCTCCCATCACTTGATAATAATAGAAAGAGAAAGGAAACACGCATCATACCGACCCAGCCAGCACCACTCCAATCTCCATCTCCCCCCATCCCATCTCGTTTCGTACCACTGATGCGATTCGAGAGAAAAATAATCACACACCTCTTCTTTTTGTGGAAGCAGAGATAACACGAATACAGAGATGAGATGAGATGAGGGGGGGGGTGATGGAGAGAGAGTCAATGTACTTTTTGTATCGTACGCGTGATAATCTGTGCGAGACAAAAGCAAACAAGAGTTGAGGATCGGTATCACCTGTCTATTAAAGGCATACAGTCCATACACTTGTTCACACTGAGGAAAAATTGTACCGCTCCAGAAACACAAAAATGGGAAGATTAATTAATTCTTCTTCTCGCAAGCACCATACCGAGAGATTTTATTTGCAATTGGATATAAAATATAAAATATAAGGTATAATTTTTCATAAAGGATGGATAAATGTTTAAAATGTTAAATTGGAGCTGTATAATTATAAATGATAATCAAAATTACATTTCTTCATTTTTCTTTTTCTATGAGTTGAAGAATTTTAAATCATTTTAACTCAGGCTTTAATGCTTTAACTTTCCCCCATATGTCCAAGCTAACTGTGTTCTAAAAACAGTGTTAGAATGTTACCATAGTAAGCCCAACCAAACATGAAAAGGGTACACAAATTAGAGGAAAATGTAGACAAACAAAAATAGTAGACATATCTAAATACATTGAAATCAAGCATCAACAATTATAATGATCATCATTTTATTAGATTTTACTTCAACTTCTCTTACTATTATTTTTAATTTTCTGCCTAAAACCCGACTATAGCCCGAGTAATTAATAATGCAAAGCGCCTTGAGCACTCTATGGAGTGAATATATGTGCTTTATAAATTATTATTGTTATCATTATCATCACCATCATCATTTTGTTTATTCAAGGATTGTTTACAAACATATTTTGATTGGTTTTCTTAGTGTGAACATGATCATAGCAAGCTCTGAGGGTTTCAGGATGTACTCACAATGACTACATTCATAACACACAGGTGATAAGTGTCAATGAGAATGATTACAAATTCTCATCGAATTTTATCATTATCATTATCATTATCATCATTATTGTTATTATTACTATTATTATTGTTATTATTATTATTATTATTATTATTATTATTATTATTATTATTATTATTATTATTATTATTATTATTATCATTATTATTGTTATCATTATTATTATTATTATTATTATTATTATTATTATTGTTATCATTATTATCATTATTATTATTATTATTAAGTTAACCCATTGATTACTGAATTGTATATTTCCCATACACTTTGTACAGGGATGTCCATGTTCCAGTAGTCAATGGGTTAAAA
>BQKZ01000824.1:0-13651 GCA_036244855.1 Temnopleurus reevesii
AGAGTAGTTTTATATCTTCTGTGGATAGCATATCCGAGTAAGGGCCCCAGCACACCAAACACGGCACGGCATCACGGCACGGTTTTTACGCGCTATCTCCCCTGTGATTGGCCAATTGTTGTACATCCTTTGCGCGAAGGAGCGCGTTGACCAATAATAACCAAGATGCCCGCGCACACCAAACACGGCACGGCATAACGACACGGTATTTACGCGCTATCTTGCTTGTTATTGGTCAGCGCGCTCCTCCGCTCAAAGGATGTGTGACAATTGGCCAATCACAGGGGAGATAGCGCGTAAAAACCGTGCCGTGATGCCGTGCCGTGTTTGGTGTGCCCGGGCCTTAACTATATATTTCATAATACAATGTTAAAATAATAACCCGGGGAAGGGGGAGGGGGGGGGGGTAATTTCAAAATGCCATTTAGAAAATGGGTAGTGGGTAAGTGCCGCTGAGTTGCATCGCCTTTTTTTCGGTCGAAGCCGTTCCAGTACATCACACTTTTTTTCTTGTAGATGAAAGAAATACGAGAAAAAAGAACCAACGTTCCAAAGCATGTTTTTTTTTCTTGGCAATGGAAAAAAAGAAAGAAAGAAAAACTGTTCCAAAGCATTGGTTTTCCTTCCAATCTGCCATTCCGGTCGTTCCAATGTCCTTGTCGATGGCGATGCCCCCGTGCCGGGTATGATACCTACTGCCAGTCCATCATATTTGACTGAGATTTGCCAGTGAGTATCAGTGACAAGCTGTTCATAATAACAGTGCTTATTCCAAGGTCCCCAAGTCTTTGTATCTGTGTCGTTAACTGGCCTTACATTGCAGGAAAATGCAACTTAATTTTACAAATTTTCATGGGTTAATTTGGCAACGACCTCTATACCAAAAATAGTGGTGTTTTAGATGCAAGAAAACGCCATTTTCACACACAGTTTTTCAAAAATTGTCCCTACAGTGGGAGGGGGCCACCTCCCTCCCACACCCTCCCCCTCGCTTAGTCTGCAAGAACAGACCCTTGGGTTTCGTTGTGCACAAACACAGAGAGTGATACAGGGTATACACTGTGTGTCTCATTGTGTGTCTCGTGCTCTCATAGAGCAATGCTGTATGTGTGTGATGTAGTCACACAGCGCATGCCCTGTATCATGCTCTGCACACTCACATACCGAAAGTCTCGGGTTTGTGCGTTCAAACTACCCCTCGCTCGCTCCGCTCGCTTGGACTCGGTTGCTACGCTCCCTCGCATACCACCCGAATCCCCCCCCCCCTTTTATAAAAAGCTGGATCCGCCTCTGCTTATTCATTTATTTATTCCTGTAATCATTAATATATTTCTTCATCTACTTACTCATTTATTTGTTTATTCATCCATCTATCATTTCATTAATGTATGTATGTATTCATTTCATTGTTAACTGCATTCGCTGTTCATATTTATTTATTTCCCACTTATTCAAAGATGTCATCAGTCTTTCTACCTCGTCGACTACCATGTGCCAGACCACGCCAATGCAGTGTGGTGCTATAACACTTTCAACGGGAACCACTGTTCACCTGGTCCCAAAGCTGTTAACCAATAAGGGTTTCGAAGAATTCCTGCAGAGAAACATGTTTGGATCCACTACTGTTCAGAGAAATTTCTTCTGCACTCTACCAGGTTAGTTTAGTGCTTAAACATGTATGGATGCACTGCAAAAGTTAAACCGATGGGTTAGTTTTGGGAGAGATGGCGCTTCAGATATTTAACTACTTTGTGAGCTGGGGTAAAAGTATTACCATAATGCATTTTCAATAGCAAATTAGAGCATGTTCAAAGTTTGTTTAAATGAAATCGATCAAGAAATAGCTTAATTATCGCAAAATAAAAAAAATGATGCTGCGGTCGCTCTCCTCGGCAGAACATGCTCCACGTACCAAATGAACGCGTACTCACACATCGCAGACAATACCACCTATCGCTCCGCCCATTCCGAGCCGACGCTTGTGACGACCTTATTCTGTAACTCGGTCTTAAAGTGTAACTTCACTCCTAGGCTACTGAAAAAAAAAGGTTACATCTCGTGTCGACATCGCATATACACACGACTCGTCATGAAGCGTATGTGAGGCACCGTACGTAGCGATGCTGTGCTGCAGCTCGGCCGACTGCAACGGCTGACAGCTTACTCAATTACCGCTACTATTTATGCATCATTCCGGGTTGAAAAATCAAGGAACACCCCCCCCCCCCACGCCAACCGCGTGGACTGGTATCATTAAAAGTACAAACCACAACCGTCTGTCCTTCATTGTGCATGTAGTACTGATGTCTTCGATATTTTAAATGTCACAAATGGAGGAGTATGATGTCTTGTTTTACTTGTGTAATGTGTAGCCGCGTACGGACCTCGATATCGCTGAGAAAACCTCACGCTCGCATATCAATGTATGCATGTGTTGTGTGTATGTATACAATGCACACAATCCGCAATACGAACCCTTTTTTCAGTAGCCTAGGAGTGAAGTTACACTTTAAGCCCGAGTTGCGGAATAAGGTCGGAACAGACGCTCCCGTGCGAAAGCACTTAGCACACCGTTGGAATAACGGCTGATTGGCGTGTTCGACGTAAAATACAACAGAATACGTACAACAATCTTTTCCTAATTTCGTACACAGTTATATTTATGCATGTGAAGCAACTTGTGAATATCAGCTCGTTTCACATAACTTTCTGCATCCGACCATTGCGAATCTATACCTTTAAGGTGTTGAATTTCAGCACCTACTCGATGTACATGATAAAACAACAACATCATTACTAGATCATACATATTCCGATTGTGTTTTGTAATAAGTTTATCGACTGTCAATGATGTTTTAGGGAGGAAACGTCATTGTGTGACATTTTGAAGCATGAATAACGTTTGTGAATGTCTGTCGAAGATAGCATAACGTTCCTATAACGTATGCAGGGCGTGTGAGAAATACTTCAGACATCCATCGAAAACTTTCTGTTTACAATTTATTCTCAAAACCCTACTCTACACGACCAGCTTATTCAACTTATGCAAAGCGTGTTTCGACCCATAAAATATTCGACGTATACCAACGTATTTGTCTAATTCCTCATACGTCGACTGCTAGTGGTCGGCTAAAATATTATTGTGTACAGTCCCATATTTTATTAGGTGTAATTAAGTGATGGGTTGAAAAGGGTTGTCAATCATAATGGACATAAACCGATGATTACCCTTAGATTGGGATGAACGTCAACATGGTCAATGCTATTTTTATATCCACGATATTGGAAAATATTGCATCCTTTTGTCACATATGCCGCGGAGAATCACGAACGTTCTGAGTTGAGCAAAACGAACCGCGATTTGACCAAATGAAAATCGTGTTCTTTTGTACGACGATGTGGACACAGAAAGAAAAAGGCCATGAAGACGTTGGGAAGGGATATGTTTAGTGGGTCACGCTTTTTTTATATATAATTAAACGTATACTTATTCACCTTCCTTACGATGACGTGAACGTGTTGATCAACTATCTCCATTTGAGATGAAAAACAGCATGTGCTGAACTGGGTTTTTAACCATGTTTAAATAAATGTATCAAATCAAATCAAATCAAATTTGAATGGGTTTTCCATGGCCCAAGGCAAAACCTTTTTCACAGGCTTTCTCAAAAGGCTTTCGAAATTTGGTCCCCCCCCCCCCAAAAAAAAAAAAAAAAATGAGTAAAATAAGACATCATAAAAAGGAGTTATAGGGGTTGGGAAATTTTTTATTCAAATTAGTATTTCGAGTAAAAAAAAACGTATAAATTAAACGTATACTTATTCACCTTCCTTATGATGACGTGAACGTGTTGATCAGCTATCTCCATTTGAATGGGTTTCCCATGGCCCTGTTTAAAACCCTTTCCACAGGCTTTCTCAAAATGCTTTCAAAATTAAGACCCCCCCCCCCCAACAAAAAAAATACAATAAATAAAATATAATAAAAAGGAGTTATAGGGGTCGGGGAATTCTTTATTCAAATTAGTATTTCGAGTAAAAAACATAGTATCTGCATAAATCCTGTATCAAAATACTTGGAGCGCGCGAGAAACAAAATGATTTTGATTATAATTATTAACGGTAAAACTATATCATGACCTTCAAAATTTTGGTGAAAGACCCATGACTTTTGAATTTGAATTATCCATTTAAACACGCTCACTATGAGCGGAAGGACAGCGGGCAAACAACTTCATTCAAGACTTCACAATAGTTTTGTGAACACTTAAAAATAGCTACCCTGTTCATTCACTGAACAGATGTGGTATCACAAATTTCGACATTTCTCAACAGAATAATAGGGAAGGAAATTTATTGAGAGTGTACAGGTATTGTGCATGCTTATACGAAAATTGCTTCTGCTCACACGCACATCGATTCTCCCTCCCCCCTCCCCTCCCTCCTCCCCCTTTTCTCCCTTCATTATCTTTTTTTTTTTAGATTCCCCGACTATCTACACTACGGACGTAGGTGGCAGCAGGTTGGTCACATATCCTGATCTAAATATAACCCATGGAAAGACGTCATTCAATGTCGAGGTCAGCGCTGACAACGATGCGACCCTTGTCCTTCGACCAAGCTATGACGACAGTGACAACGTCTATATCATAAGTGAGTATGTATGTTAAGCCATTTTATTTAAAGCCCAAGTACAGTTTTGGTAAAAGCGAATATTTTTATCATCAGATTTTGTCTTCAAATCTATACGAAATTAAATATAGTATCATAAACATATTGCACAAAAGATTGTGCGAAAAATGAACGAGTTTGGGAAAAGCTATAACCTAAAATGTGCAATTTTTTTAGTGTGGTTCTGCACCACACTATTTCAATATTTTCTTTTTTTGATAAAGGACAACTTCCCATGCTCAGAATTGGATGAGAATTTCAGAATTTAATTGTTGTGTATATCTCTATATCATTATATTATTAAATCTCGGAAATAACTTTGTATATGCTCGATAACGAGCAAAATAATGCTATAACCAAGAGAGGGCGCTAAATATGATTTAACGGTCAAATTCAAATTTTCAAAAGAATCAGTTCGTAAAAAAGATATGCTATGGTCTCAAAATGTGTATAAGAATTACATGTCATGATAAACATCCCCAAAATTCACATTTCTTCATCTTTACCAAAACTATACTTAGGCTTTAAAACTATTCAGTAAAATTTAAAATGTGGTGAACACATACTATATCTCTCAATACATGATTAATTTCAATGAATTTAAAAAAAAAAAAATGGGTGTAACAGACATGACACGTTCGTGAGATTGCTTGTATACTCTTCACAGAGATATGATTGGGTAAAACGTTCTGAAAAGCTATTTGTAAAATTACAGTACATTTCGTATCATTTAAAGACAAGAGCAAGAGCAAAATAAACTAGGCTTCAATCGAGGGGCTTAGTATACATATAGCCTTAATACAGATGACTGAATATTGAATTCTCTTTCGTTAACATTATAAAAAAAAACACTAAATATTATTTGTCCACCCCTCCCAAGACGGTAGCAATGCAGGGCGTTGGAAATGTGATGACTACATGTTGTGTGCCGTTCTCTCGTTTCACTTCATTGATTTACACAGTTTATGTACCTGACAAAAATAAATCTTACATTGATGCATAAAATCTCCTAAAGTTATCAAGAACCTGTATCCAGCTAAAAATTATATATGATGTGCTTAGATAACTGATGAAAGATAGACATGGATATAGTGTTATGCACATCCTATCAATTATATTGCATATATTGAGTCGAAAATACCTAATAATGCGATCAGTTTTCAACAGAATTTGCCGGTGTCGCTAATTTATTCGCTAATTAGCACTACCATCTGACCATTGTTCATTGAATCTGCACCCCTAGGAATTCTATTCAATCCCCACTTGTCATGCTTTTAAGCCCTATTCATCACGATTGCTTCATTATTTACTTTAAATTCGTGACAGATTATCTTGCTCTGTCATTTCTGCCCTGAATAAATTACGGCGGCTCGTTTCTAGAGTGAACATCAAATTTACAATTTAAATCACGTTTTATGAAATTTTATTTGACGACGTATCATAAATGCTAATTATACCAAATCTTTCACTATCTGAGCTCATCCTTATTCAATTTTCAGACACATATGAGCTTTAATTTCTGTGTTCTTGGCGATTTTGTGTATCAATGTAGGGAATATTTTCTTCAAAATCATAAGTAAATTGTGTAAACTGAAGTGAATCAAGAAAACGGCACACAACATGTCGTCATCAAGTTTTTCATCCCTGCAAACTTGTCTTTCCCGGCCATATTTGGGAGGGGCGGACAAAAAGTTTTAACATGAATTTGTGTAATAGCGAAGTTGAATGTAATTTTCAATCATCTGTACCTGTATTTGGTAAAGCCCCAGTCACATAGGACCCCGGAAGCAACCCGATTCACCACGCCTCTTTGTTAATTCACAGTTAACTGCCTCAGAACAATGAGTCGGGGTGAATCGTGTTGCTTCCGGGGTCCTATGTGACCGGGGCTTAACATAGGGCCCCGGAAGCAACACGAGTCAACACGACTCTTTGTTCAGTTCACAGTTAGCTGCCTGCGAACAAATAATCGTGTTGAATCGTGTTTTTCCGGAGCCCTGTGTGACCGGGGCTTTAGTTCTCGATTGAGGCATAATGTAGGCATGTGCGAATTCGGTCAAGCTGAGGCCTTTAAAATACCGTTGCTATCTAGTAAAGATTTAGGAATGATAAGTGTATGAAGTCAATCATTATGAAAGAGTGCAAAAATCGTTTTCGCTGCAAATTCATTCGAATCTGAAATCACAGCAAACGTGCTCGCCATCACTGTACAGTATTTTGTTTTTACGCCGTTTTTTTGTTTGTTTTTTTTTGGTTTGTTTGTTTTATTTGTTTTTCTGGTTGCTGTCTCTTTTTTTTTTCTTCTGTCAAATTTTCTGTTTGAGAAATTTATTTAATTACTTCCCATCTCTATTTCAGTTCAGTTCAGACTTAATTTATATTATCAATCATAAAAAAAATAATCAAATACAATGATGGTATTTACAAGGTAAAAACATTTTCAATAAATTGTTTGCATTTTGATGAAAATAGAAAAGGGTGACTACTCAAAAGTTTAAAACTTGTAACACGTAGAACTTACTATTATTCTCTTTTCTGCCTACAATTGTATTTTTACACCATTTGATGATGTCGACCTTAAAAGGCGGGGTTTTTTTTTTTACAAATAGGTGCAAATTGTATGCATGGTTCTGTATACACAAATATTGTTCTTTACCACCAAAAAGCTATTAACCCTAAAAAGCCCAAGCTATTTTGATGTCTCTGTGGCCCAAGGGGGGAAGGGGGTGGCACATAGTTCCCCCCTCGAGAACTTCCATAATATTCGGTGGATCGGGCTAAAATTTTGGCACAGATGTAAAGCAAGTGGTAATCTACAATTTGGGGCCATCGGAATTTCTCAAGGTCACAATTTGAGAGCGCAATTTAATGAAATACATTAAAAATTGTGAAGTTTGTCACTTTTCATATATGGTCTATTGAAAGCAATATTATGAACTGAAATATGACTAAAACGTGGTTTTACACCCCTTTACTATCTAAGAAACATATTCCATGACTTAATTTAGCACATTAGATGCATTTAAAGATGCAAAATATGGCAATAAATGCATCATTTCACATTTAACACAATATTGATGATAGAGGACGCCAGACAGCTTTTGAAAATCTCATATTACTCCTTGAAATTTTAACTTTTTAGACTCCAATCTTCACCAAAATTATTTTAAAGCCCAAATACAGTTTTGGTAAAAGCGAATATTTTTATTGCCAAATTTTTCTCTTCAAATCTATATAAAATGAAACATGATATCATGAACATGCTGTACAAAAGATTGTGCGAAAAATGAACAAGTTTTGGAAAAGTTATAACCTAAAATGTGCAAAATATTTCAGCGTCGTGTCCCCCGACGCTAATTCAATATTTTCTTTCTTGATAAAGGACAACTTCTCATGCACAGAATTGGATGAAAATTTCAGAATTTATTCTTTGTATATTCCTTTTTATCATGCTTTAATCAAATCTTGGAAATAACTTTGTATATACCCGATAAGAAGCAAAATATTGTTATAACCAAGAGAGGGCGCTAAATATGATTTAACGGTCAAATTCAAATTTTCAAAAGATTTAGCTCGTAGAAAAATATGCTTTGGTCTTAAAATGTGTATAAAAATTACATGTCATGGTAAATATCCCACAAATTCACATTTCTTCATCTTTACCAAAACTATACTTGAGCTTTAAGGGCTTTCAAAGAGTGTCTGGACTACTTTTATTTGCACTAAGTTCGAAAAAATATCTTTAAACATTTTACTCAATATTAATAAATTGACTAAAAACAAAGAAAAACAAAAGAAATTGTTGGAAACCGTGTTTTCTGTTGGAGATGCACAAGAGAGAGCAAAGTCAAATAAAATATTATAAATTATGACCATTTCCAAGCATTTTGGGCCGATTTAGAACTGAAAAATTGAAATTATTCGAAAAAACGGACAAACATGACTTTTGTTTTATGGTTGCCATGGTAACATGAATTACGGGACAATAATAAAATGGTATCATAATGTCCGCAACAAAATTTCAGAAAAAGTCACAAAATTTAAGCGAAGTCGGACCGAAAATGTAAGAGTTGTTTACGATTATATGGAAGGGGGGACATTGTGCCCCCCCCCCCTTGGGTTTTTTAGGGTTAAGCAACCGCTAAAGATTTTCACGTCACTTTTTACGCCTTTTATTTTCCATCTCCTCAACAGGCATCGGTCGCTATGGCAACACGAAGGGATGCCTCAGACGACGCAGATATAGTAGCTTCTTGACCATGGACTATGACGTCAACTGCATAGCAACCTCAAGCGCATTGGTCCTCACCGGTTCACCAGAATTTGACCGTTTTCAAATTTCATTTTCCGATGGGGTCGTTGTTACTCGACATGGAGTGGGGACGTTAGCGATGATGCCGGATTCTAATCCGCTCGTTGTTAAATTTGTTGGAATCTTCACTGGGTGGGGGTCAAATGGTACCTGGAGATTCCCAGATTGCTGCTATGAATACTAGATCCAAGAGGTCTATGAATAAATCACCATCATTATCATCATCATCATCATCGTCGTCGTCGTCATCGTCATCATCATCATTTTCATCATCCTCGTCATCATCATCATATCTATCATCATCATCATCACCATCATCATCTTCATCATTATCACCATCACCATTATCACCATCAAAATCACCATCATCATCATCATCATCATCATCATCATCATCATCATCATCATTCCATCATCATTATCAACATCATTCCATCATCATTATCAACATCATCACCATCATCATTATCACCATCATAATCACCATCATCATCATTATCATCATCATCATCATCATCATCATCATTCCATCATCATTATCAACATCATCACCGTCATTATTATCACCATCATAATCACCATCATCATCATCATCATTTCTATCATTATCATATTCATAATGATCATCATCAACGTCATCATCTCGTGTCATCTCACAACCATTACCCATGTCTGGCGTATTCAAGAGCCACGTCATTATCCACTGCCAGGGGCCGATTGCTCGAAATGGTCTTACGCCATGGCTTAGTAAAGACCAAATTGACAGTTAAATAAAGCGAATGCCAGCCAACTTTGAAGTGCAGTTCGGTTACCATTTATTGACAGAGCACAGAGAGGCCGCCAACAGATGGCGCACTTTCATTTAGCATAATAATCAACATAATGAAATAATGGCGTTAGCTATCCTCTTCATGCTAAGACGTCTTGATTTCATGTGCCATCCTCGTAACATAAACATTAGCGTCGATACGACTATGTTAAGAGGGTTGCGCAAGAACTTAAGACGCATTAGCATGAAGACGGTAGCTAAGACCATTTCGAGCAATCGGCCCCTTGGTCCCTTTCGGTACAAGGTTGCAGCTTTATAACGCAGCTCAGAAGATGAGGCATAGTCTGACTGCCCTACCTACGCTCACACGCTGCAGAGCTATCAGTGTATGCCCACTTCAGCATGTTCACCTTGCGCCTCCCCATGATCCGCGATCTTATATAATGTCCAAAGTAAACTAAATGATTTATGGCAGTTTCCAGGGAGTGAATAAAACAAATTAATTGAATTACTGATGTCGGAGGGAGGGGAGCCTACCCTAGAACTATTCCAAGTGAATGTGGATATTACACTCTCTCAGGGGTACAGTGAGGCGAGTTGGTTCGATTTTGTCCCATAAACACTGCAAAAATGCTGGTGTTAACACAAACTTGCTATATAGAACGCTATTTCCGCAAAATATAGTGGGGCATGGGCAATAAAACCGTACGCCGTGTTTTCAATTGGACGATATATATTGTATATTCCAACAGTGATTTCACGTGGCAACTTTTGGTCACGTTTTATGACATATTTCGTGCACGGTTGTAAATATATCATATTATTAACCGTATCAGACATCTGAGCCATGTGATTTTTACACTTTATTGCCCCGTAAAAGACAGAGCGGTCAATAAATTACTTTATTGCCCTCGGTCAAATGTCTATGGGATTTTGCGTGTAAAAACAGCGGGCAATAAATTCACATGCGAAATACGCGGACCGCGATCTCGCGAGCAACCATTTGATTTTGCCATTGGTTTACGTGCATATATTCAGCGCAGTTTTTGTGCATTGAGCTCGCGACGTGCCTTGTGAACAATCAAGGAAGCGCCCAGTTCGAAAAAGTTTGCTTCGTTCGATGACAACGAATTCGATGGAATTTTGCAAGATAGGAATTCTGAAAATACTAAGAAGGCAACTTAACAAGCAGCCGATATTCTGAAGGAATATATTGCGTAGAAAAATCTTCAGCTTGATCTGGAAACTGTGGACAAAAAACTCTTCCTCTATTCTTGCGAAATGCTGGTAAGAAATGCTGGTAAATTTACCCTTTGGGATTTTGTGTTCGCTCTAGATATCTGATTTGGTTAATAATAACAATATGGACTATCTCTTTCGGGAGACACAACATTTATGGCCCTGAGGAGAATCGTATTGACTCGGGCAATACGATTCTACTCAGGGCCATAAATGTTGTGTCTCCCTCAAGGCTAGTCCATATTATATTATTATACATCACAATAACCTGTTTAAAATACAAGTAATTTCCTTTCAAATGAACAAACTGCATCAGTGGATGTATCTTTGGCAAATGAATTTGATGTATGAGAATAAAAAACAATAATCAATATTTGCAAGAAACATCGCTATATTTGTTAATCTATTGCAACTAAGAGAAAGTAAGTATTGTTCATATATAAATTTATTTAATTTGATTGATTCAGCCCACATACAATTTGTGATTATGCAAATGTGAAGTATCAAATGGACATTTTATTCTTATCAAGATTATTATTTTGATAACCTATTATGCTTCAGGAGATATTTTCTTAAATGTTATAGTTCGGTCATCAAATGAATAACAGTGAAAAATATTCAGATACCACGATCGGTATTCAATATAGTCATGCCAATCAACAACATACACTTATGAATGAAAAAATAATAATAACAACTTAAAATACGTATTACGTTTTATTACTTTTATGAAGATGATAACTATCCATCAACTTATGGTTACTTTATATTTTCATGAATGTTTGTCAGTTTGTTGAATTTGAATTAATAAATGTATCTGCAACCATGTACGTACAGTGATTAGTTTGTGCTTGCAACAAAGAATTTTGTTGAGGCTTTGAAATTAGGTCTGCCATGGGTCTGTGGAGGATCTTTTTTATTCTTGAAGTCAAAACAAGCACCAGCTTTCGATCCAAGCAGAATCTTTATCATAAGCACAGACTTGAAATAGTATATAAGCCTATGAAAGCTCAAGCTCTTTTTACTTCATTTTACACCATAGCTCTCCTTTATTGGATAAGCAGTTTTCAGCACTTCTCTTGATTCAGTTTGTATTCTTCTTTTCAATACTTACGTTTGACAGATTTCTCATACCGAAAAAGATATGAACCATTAGGTAAAGTATTTAAAGACCAAGTACAGTTTTGGTAAAAGCGAATATTTTCATCACCAGATTTTATCTTCAAATCTATATAAAATGAATTATAGTATCATAAACATACTACACAAAAGATTGTGCGAATAATGAACGAGTTTTGGAAAAGCTATAACCTAAAATGCGCAAATTTTATAGCGTAGTGCTTCACCACGGTATTTCAATATTTTCTTTTTTGATAAAGGACAACTTCCCATACTCAGAATTGGATGAAAATTTAAGAATTTAATTGTTGTGTATATCTCTATATCATTCTATTGTCAAATCTTGGAAATAACTTGGTATATGCTCGATAACGAGCAAAATAATGCTATAACCAAGAGAGGGCGCTAAATATGATTTAACGGTAAAATCCAAATTTTCAAAAGAATCAGTTCGTAAGAAAATATGCTATATGGTCTAAAAATGTGTATACGAATTACATGTCATGATAAATATCCCCAAAATTCACATTTGTTCATCTTTACCAAAACTGTACTTGGGCTTTAAACCCAAATAGCAAATAGGAAAAAGATGGAGAAAAAATAAATTACCCATGACAAAAAGAACAAATATGAAATAATGAATAATAATATCTATTAATTAATATCGAACATCAGAATGATCAGTCACTAATGTTGCAAGACAAGGTCATTTTGCTAAGTGTTTATCCCACTGATCAATATTTACCCCCTTGAGACAAAGGCCCAGGAAACTTAACACGTCATCAAGGGGAATACCCCCTTCGCATATGTCAGTGGACCGATTTAGCTTTTACGTCTTATTGTGACACTGTTTCACTTTTACCTGAGCTCATTACTTTTATAATATTCACAATTGTTAGCTATTCTGTTCATTGTTTGGGTTAAATGATTATCGTCTTTATATGTTTCTTTCCCTTTTAATCAATGTTACCTGAAGAAACGATATGACAGCACGTAATTTGTTTTCCCTGATAATACGGGGTCTTGCAGCAAGACTAGACGGATGAACGCAAAGTGTGTGTACGTCTATTTGGTGTGTCGGCGCGGTATTTCGTTTACGGTGGTATTTCCCCTGCTTCAACGGGGTCAGTGTATTGTTTGGTACCTCACGCTATGGTACTCCAAGTAGTATAATCAAAGAAATGAAATCGATAGTAGACACATTGTTGGAATATAAAGCCCGGAATAAAGATCGTTTGAGAAGTGTTGGCTCATATTGTTGATTATTAACGACGTTAGCTTGTAGGCACTGTGTGAACCATATAAAACATTGTCAAGCCTGTAGCATCAGCAGAACAGAGGAGATAGCGAGCAATCGATTGGGGCACAAACTACACTGGCTTAACTACGGAATATACCGGAGACGCGGTAAGTCTTTATCTTGAAAATAACGGACATTATGATATGATGATGATGATGATGATGATGATGATGATGATGATGATGATGATGATGATGATGATGATGATGATGATGATGATGATGATGATGATGATGAAGAT
>BQKZ01000824.1:13813-29936 GCA_036244855.1 Temnopleurus reevesii
CCCCCCCCCCCCCCCCCCCGCCCCTTCAATATCATATCCACAACTCCATCATATCAACATTCCTTGTGCATGTAGCTAGGTTCCAAATCCCTTAATATGAAATAAATATCTAAATCTTAAATCTGTAAATCTGAAATATTATCTAGGCCATTTTTTTCATGAACTACCCTGGCTCAGCGCTTATCGCGATTGGCATTGCACAGTGCCAAGAATAGTTGATGCCTTTTTGTTGGTAGTTTTATGCGCACATGAACAATTTGTGTGTGTATAAGTTGTTTCACAAATGAATCACATGTCATGCTATCATTTTCCAATTTCATTCATACACAATTTGTTATGTATTAAGTGTATGATTCAAATGTTTTGATTCATGTATTATTATATTGATTCATATATATTTCAAGCGCTGGAAATGAGGAAAATTAATTAACTTAATTGAATAGCAAAAGATGATATTTAGGTTTCAGGAAATATGAAAGGATCGAAGCCCCCCCCCCCCCCCAAGAAAACCAACGTAATATCGTGCTACGTTCCTCACTGACATTGTGTCGATTGTATGAAGATGGTTTTTTTTTTATTAGATTACTATATTGATTCATATTTATTACAAGCGCTGGAAATGAGGAAAATTAATCTGATTGAATAGCAAAAGATAATATTTAGATTTCAGGAATTATGAAAAGAAGCCCCCCCCCCAAAAAAAAAAGAGGCCAACTGTTATCGAGCTACGTTCCTTTAACACTATTTTCTTCAATATTTTCCTACCATGCAGTATCATGGCTGTGCGGTGTACTGTGACATTGACGATGTCACTAAATCTCTGTTTTTCACTAGATCCACGTATTCACAAGGATGTATGCAGACGACCCATGGGGTCTTAAAATATTCAATGACAAAGGATCAAAGTCCAATGTGTGAGCGAGAAATGATGTGTCCATATTTCACTTTGCAATAGATAACGTCGGCGGACTCAATTTGAACTTGTTATGATGAAAGAGAAAATGCTTATGACTAAGTAAGGCCTTAATGTGCATATTTGCCGGTAATAATCTTTTTATAGCTTATATAGGTTTTTCCAGCCAATTTACGACTGTTGGCAATCACAGAAATCACTTTAACAATAATTTCAATTTCACCAAATCACGTACCCACCCTATACAGTTTACACGATATCAAACAAGATGCTCGAAATGGGATTTGTTTTGTTTTGAAAATAGAATGGAAGTAACACTGAGAAAACAGGGGGGGGGGGGGGGGAGGTAGAAGGGCGAATTCCTGGCAAAAATTGTCAGAAAAGACGAGCGAAAATGATGAGGATATATATATATATCTTTTTTTTTTGGGGGGGGGGGGTCTAGGGGTTGCTTCTTACATTTTTAAAGTGCGTTTTGCCCCCGTGCAAATACAATTCTGAGTACGCACCTGCCAATTTCTCGTGCAGAGGCGGATCAAGGATTTTTTTTAAGGGGGGGGGGGGACGTGGCACATGTTTGGATTAGCTCCGAAAAAAAATGAACATATATTCTGAAATGCGATTTCCTGGCATCTAAGACCATATTTCTAAAAAAAAAGTCTAAGTCCCTCTCGTTTTTCCCTTTTTCTTTTCTTTTTTTTTTGGCCGAAAATAGGGGGGGCGTGCGCCGGGACGCCCCCTGGATCCGCTACTGGAGTGTTCACGTATGACCTCTCTCTAGTAATATTTATCCACTATGTGTTGGATATTTTTGTATGTTAATTATTAGATTATGTTTATCTCCAGCAAGATTTGAACATGGCATGTGTGGGCAGAATGTTCACAGTGTTTGCTATTTGTCTTGGGTAAACCATATTGGTAAACCTTTGCAAAATATTTTCAGAATGTCAGGCGAATTTAGATTGACCTACAAAAAGTAATTGCACAAAATTAATTATGTGAAATTGAAATGTACATAGTCACTTAATTGACAACCCCCCCCCCCCCATCCTGAAAGTATTCCTGAGCAAGTGCATAACATTTTGCTATATTTCCCTGAATATTAAGCAAGAATGATATTGGTTTTAATCATAAATCAGTCACAACAATATTGACCAGAATGTTTATTTTATTAACGAACTAGAATTTAGCCAATTAACTTCACTAAAAACTTGAAGAGTGTTTACCATAAAACATAAATCATTTTATTCTGCAGAAATTGCCATAAGGAACACAACTGCTGATAATATGGAGGAGAGGTTACCTGCAGACACTGTCCAGCGAATGAACTCAGAAAATGGTAATATATCCTTAAAGGGGAACTACACTCAGACATTAAATTGCTATTATATCATTAAATGAGAAAAATCAGATAACCAAACTGTGAAAATTTGAGCAAAATCGGACAATCCATTCAAAAGTTATGAATTTTCAAAGTTTTGATTTACACCCCTCATGGGCTCCTTAAATTGGCAAACGTACAGGCACAAAATGGCTACCAACATAGAGAACTCTCCATTCGCTTTGTACACAAAATTTCACATTTTCCTCTTTTTTTCCAGAAAAGTAGACAAAAATCTTTGGTTAAATATATTATAGCCACATCAATTCTGCAAGCATTCCAGAAAGAACAGTGTTGATTCCTCATTTGAAATATGATATTGATCCATCTTCAATAAAGCTATATACAAAGTGAACGAGGAGTTCTCCATGTATGACATCACAGATTATGCTAATTAGCTATACGCAGGCCAATTCAAGGATGCTCAGCATAGGTGGAAATAATAACTTTGAAAATTCATAACTTTTGAACGGATTATCCGATTTTGCTCAAATTTTCACAGTTTGTTCATCTGATTTTTCTTCATTTACTGACTGTACATTATTGCCTGGGTGTAAATCCCCTTTAATTACGTTTTCGCTATTTCATGTTGTTTGTCATAAGTAGTATACTCTACATGACTGTATTCATCTGTTCATATAACCTTCTGCCTCTGTACAGTATATATATCAATTTAGTTTCTATTTATGACGGAAACGAAAGCAAACTGGAATCGAAATTCTTTGGTTCTGGAGGTGCCCCTTTCCTTGCTGTCTTGCCAACAGGTCAGCAATGTAGTCAATCAAGTCAATCAAAGTAATTATCAAACATTGCTAGCACTGCATTTCAGACGAAAAACTGGTCCCAAATGGTGAATAAAAAATGACAAATTTGTGTGATGAAAATCCAATTCTATTTGTGAAAATAAATAAATCCCAAATCAATGGAAAGTACTTGTTATAGATAAAATTTAACATCCGTTTAACGAATATTTTCTTCCCAAATCCGTATTAAGCCAGGCTGACACTTGCACGATTCTGTGGCACGCATTGCTAGTGCGCAAACTAGTCGTAAACTGGCGTGAAGTGTGCGTAAACTCATCGTGACTGCGTGCCATGTCGGAACGAGAATTTAGAAATGTTCAACATCTTGGCTACGACAGAATTTCGTGACCGGGTCGTGAACAATGCGCAAACTGTTCGTGAACTAATCGGGAAGATACGGGAGGATGCGCGCCAGTGGGTGGCAGTGCGCGCCATCCAAGTCTGTCCCGAACTGCCACAAATAGCGCCTTTTGTCGTTCATCAAGTGTCGAGGTTATCTCGGACAAACAAAAGGATCACGACACCGTCCGAATGACGAAATGCGCAGCGCCAGTGTGGAAATCGTGCCAGTGCGGAAAGTGTGTAAACTATGCGCAAACCATGCCCAAGCTATGCATGAACTCGTCGTGGCGAATTCGTGTCAATGTGGACAGAGATAGGCACGCATTCGTGAACTATTTGTGAACTCGTCGCGGCCAATTTGTGTCAATGTGGATACAGATGGACACGCATTCGTGAACTTCTTGTGAACTCGTCGTAAACTATGCGTATCAATGTGGACACAGATGGGCACGCATTCGTGAACTCGTGAAATATGCGTGAACTAGTCGTGAACAATGCAGGATCCTCCCACTTCGTGCCCTAAACTCGCACGATTTGCCACGACAAAATAGTGACCAAAACTCGTGCAAGTGTCAGCCTGACTGTAGAATCATTGCCTGAACATCCATGAAATATTATTGTTACCTTATCAAAAAGGCTGTTAGTGTACATGACTGTCATGTTCATTGTATTGATTATATTTTTTACAATTCTGTGAACCATTAGAATCTAGCACGACAATAAGCAATGATCCTCTTGGTGACGAATTCCTCGCCGACTTGGCAGCCGACATCGAGACTGAGGAGCTCGCAGAGACCCTTGGGCGTAAACTTGGCTTTAAACAAGCCCATCTCAACAAATTCATGGACACCAACCACATGGGCAGAAAAGTAACGTGTGCAGGAACACGCCAGATGTTGTTCGCTTGGCGCCAGAAAGTTTCGCCTTCCGAGCAACGATCAGTGTTGAGGAACGCACTTTTTGACGCCAAACTCTTTGCCTTGGCTAAAGAATATTTTGGAGAGGACGAACACCCACAAGGTTGGTCATTTATTCGCATAACATGAAATAATCTATTTCCGTGAAATAAGGTCAAATTCCAATTCAATGCTCCTTTGCAATACTATTTAAACCGGGACCGGCTTACGATTGTGATGTCCGCCGAGTTCAATACATGACGTACGCATCTATTGTCCCATGACACACTTAATTCCTTGAAAGTGTTTTTTTTTTAATTCTGTTGCATGTTATATTTAATGAGAACAGCAATGGGAAGGAGATCAAATTGCATTCATCAAAACTGATACCGATTTAAATCGATGCAGGACTCGAAACGATGTGGCATTACGAATTTGGCTCATACACCGTAGGGATAATATTATAACATAAACAAGATAAGCAATGCCATATCATTATCGTTCTGTTAATGACAAAAGTTGAAAGTAAAAAAGAGCTTGAGCTTTCGATCCTAGCAGAATCTTAATCATAAGCAAAATGAAAAGGAAATTAAGGGAACATACAGCTATATAGAAAAAGCTAAACCATGTAAACGTGGAAGAGGGGAGAAATAAAAAAAAAACAGGATGTGAGGGGCGGCCAGTCACAGAGCAAAGAGTGAAGAGTAATGGAACTCAAATACTAAAATTCGTAGATCTTGTAGAAAGCACAAGCACCATAGAACGTTAAACGGTAATTGAATTACAATTTATCATTCTTGTACACTTTATGTTTTACCAGACTTGACTTCACCGACACCCCAACCAATGTCTCCCTTGGATAACAATTTGCAAACCACGCTGAAAGACCACTACAAGACCGTGCTGTGTCAAATACAACGCAGGCCTTGGGATCCGAACGACTTTGCTGATCTGCGGCACTTGTTCACAGACATAAGCCTGTTTAAATATGACAGGGGGACAGGTCAGGTGGAGAAGATGCCCCTGGAGGGGTCGGTTGATGGCATCTTTGGAACAGAGATCGACGGGCAGCTACCAAAACGTATGCTTTTGACAGCACCGGGAGGCCATGGCAAAACCTGCACTGTGGCGAAGTTGGCTTATGACTGGGTGCATCAAACCAGTGGGTCGCCCATGAATGGTCTAAGAGCGCTCTTTGTTTTAAAGTTGAGGGAAGTGGAAGAGGGGATGGGATTGGGCGATGCCATCATCTCACAACTAGTAGGAGACAATCCAGGTATTACACCAGAGTCGGTTGAGAACTTTATCGAGATCAACCAGGACTCTTACGCTCTCATATTAGATGGTTACGATGAGTACAAAGGAAGCATCAAATCGAAACAGTTGATTAACAGCCTCACAAAGATCCTCAGGAACAAGAAGTTCAAGAACTGTAGGGTTCTGGTCACGACCCGCCCGTACCTTGAAGGAGACTTCATGCAAGGAGAGCTCTCGAGGATATACACAAAGATGGCAATCGAAGGGTTCACCCCAGAATCATCTACTCAATTCATCAAGAGATATTTCAAAGCACGATCCTGTGAGAGCAATAGCGACGAGCTCATCGATTTCCTCGAAAAGAATTCCTTTCTACAAAGGTTGATTCAAGTACCGCTGTTCTGTACCATGGTGTGCCATCTCTACGAGGTTAAAGCCCTCTCCAATGCCAGTACAGTCACAACTCTCTTTGACAACATAAACCAATTCTTGTACCAACATGCATTAGCCAAAGAACCCCCTTTACTATTCCAAAGCGATGCCACTCTTGAAGACGTTCTTCAAGATCTGGGGAAATTCGCTTATGACGGTCTTCGGAGCGACTGCATGACGCTGGTGTTCCACAAAGAAGATTTCGACAGATATGCCAATGCATATAACATTGGCATCAAACTGGGAATCCTTTCCGCCACGAACCGACCCGTCAAGCATTTGACTAACAATCAAACCTCGAAGACCACTGTGGAATTCTTTCACAAGCTGGAACAGGAATACTGTGCGAGCGTCTACATGCAGCGTCTGGCTCTCAAAAGAGACAAGCGCTTCCTGAAAATCGGGAAGTCTACAAAGCTAGATTCGTTGTTGGCTAAAGAGTTGAACACGATCGCAGAAACGCTAGAATTTGAGAATGTCCTTGGCTTTGTCGCCGGTGCAAGCAAGCCTGCTTTTAAGGCTGTCATAAAACATGTGGCCAGTCAGGTGAAGGGCTTTGTTAAGTTCTACAAATGTCGTCTGGTGTTTCGCTGTATCGTAGAAGCTGATGAGAGTTTCGTGGATGAGTGTGTGACAAGGGACTTGAGACGTTGCTTTTGGGACGGTAGAGTTGAACTTTACCCTCTTGACGACATGCTTATGGCCGGGATGGAAAGACTTCCACATGGTGCAAAATCTCAGGTTATTGTATTTTCTTATCTTTTCATAACCTACGAGATTTTCAGTTAATAGAAGTTCTGTTTGTAGCTTGAACTTCATTAGCTGTCAGTTAATTGGTCTTTAAAACATGTTTGAAGATGGAAATATGATTATGAAAAGCTTTTGATGCCCTCCCCTTTCTTCTAGTGTGTTTTCAGATTACTTTTGTCTTGTACGACTTAAAATTGATGAGGTTTTTTTTATAAAAAAATTGAATAGTAACAATCTTACCTACAATTTAGACTATAAAAATGACTTATATCATTATAAATTATTCATGAACAGAAGATTTGATTTCAAAATAGCAATTGATACAAAGAAGAAATAAAACAACGATTTACAGCAGCAAAAACAATCACCAAAAAAAAAGAAAAAGAAACCTGAAACAATCGATATATTTTATATCTCATACCCTACAGATTACGTCGGTTTACCTTTTCGGTTCGCATCTTTCCGTTGCCATGACGACTAGATTGTGTTCTTGCCTCACATCCTTTGACAACCTTCGTACCCTGTACCTCAACCAAGCGTCTCTAAGCACCGAGGGTGACCAGCCTCTGCCAATCCTTACAACCGTCTGGAGACTAGAGGTGTGGTCCCTGCAAGAACAGACATTCAAACAACTCATACAGGTATTAAAGCCGATCTCTTTTCAAATTGAAACTGGGACTTCTACAATTTACCAATGCTTTTAGGATTTCCAGTAGTAGTTGTTTAAGTCAGTTGAGGAATGGTACGACCTTAAGACCAACTTTTCAAATACTGAAACACATATAGTCCGTCGTCTCACATCAAGGTGCTTGAAACTTGAAACTAAATGAAGTACCAAGTATCAGGCAAGTCGCTGTGAGGCGACATATTATAGCGTGTTTCGCTATTTGCCAAGATGATCGTAAGGTCGTACGACTAGAAGTCGTGTATATAGTGTGCGGTGGCAATTACGGTAATTGGAAAAAATGATATTATATCAACCAAGAATGTTTCATCCTTTCTTAAATTCACTCTTACATTCATTCGTTCTGAAGAACGACTTGGTTACATTCCTGGTGAATAAAAATATATTCTCCTTTATCCACCTGCGCCATCAGTGTCTTCCATCTCTGAAAGACCTCGAAGTATGGATCGGGAACGACGACGAACTCGACGATGCAATGAAGCGCATCACCTGGAGCGTGACAGAGATCGGGCACGAACTCCGCTGGATAACAATCAGCGGTCTCCTCAACGTCAACGGATCAACGGTCACGATGACGACATGCGGCGAGTTCGGGAGGGCGATCGCGGAGAAGGCGACACGACTCGAGATGCTGTGCTTGGCACAGGTGAAGATGAGCGAGGTGGAAGGTGTGATCGAGACTGTGCAGTTCTGCAAGGCTGTTCCGAAGCTCAAGAAATTAAGGTTAATTTCGTGATCGTTATTTCATACATAGGAAACCTAATTTAATTTCTTTCAAAATGTAATGGTTTGGTTTGGCTTGGTTTGGTTTTATCTTCCGTAAAGTAAAAAACAACTCAAAATACAAAGAAACTCAATATAAATAGATACATACAAAACTGAAACAAATACAAAAATAAATAATTGAAATGATAAAATTACGGTTGGAGCACTCCATTCAGAGCCATTAACATAATGGCTCTGTTCTTCCCGGAGGTTCAACTAAATATTATTGTTGCATGGAAACTTCATGAGAGTCATAATTCATTGAACCTGGCGCATTCTTTTTGAAAATATACACACACTGTGGGGTTTTTTGTTCTGAATTTCTTCGTCTTCATGAGCAACACCAACATTTGGCTACTTTTCTTCCATAGAACTGACGATTATTCATTTACTATTTTTAATGGCATGTATGGTTCAATATAAAACGGAACGTTTCTCTTTTTAAGTGTAAACCTCAGCAATAAACCATATATGAATTACATTCCCCTCATCTTTGGAACAATCTACCTCAATGCATTAAAGACACAGAATCAACTGAAAAATTCAAGTCCATGCTGAAAACATTTTTATTTGTCAAATAGAGACAATTCAGCTTATCCAGCTCCCTCACACTATGTTAATGCAAACTGTTGTTGTTATTGAATTGTAAATTGTACATGTACATAATTCTTTGCTGAACTTTCTCAGTTTTTCTCTTTTTCTCCGCGCTTAGGGACATAATTTGTGATAAGCGCGTTATAAATGCTGTAAATTATTATTATTANACGAGGGACTTGAGACGATGCTTTTGGGATGGTAGAGTTGAACTTTACCCTCTCGACGACATGCTTATGGCCGGGATGGAAAGACTTCCACAGGGTGCAAAACCTCAGGTTATTATATTTTCTTATCTTTTCATAACCTACGAGATTTTCAGTTAATAGAAGTTCTGTTTGTAGCTTGAACTTCATTAGCTGTCAGTTAATTGGTCTTTAAAACATGTTTGAAGATGAAAACATGATTATGAAAAGCTTTTGATGCCCTCCCCTCTCTTCTAGTGTGTTTTCAGATTACTTTTTTCTTGCACGACTTGTTTAATTTGGAATAAAAATTAATGAGTTTTTTTTTATAAAAAAAATGAAATAGTAACAATCTTACCTCCAATTTATACTATAAAAATGACTTATATCATTATAAATTATTCATGAACAGAAGATTTGATTTCAAAATAGCAATTGATACAAAGAAGAAATAAAACAACGATTTACAGCAGCAAAAACAATCACCAAAAAAAAAGAAAAAGAAACCTGAAACAATCGATATATTTTATATCTCATACCCTACAGATTACGTCGGTTTACCTTTTCGGTTCGCATCTTTCCGTTGCCATGACGACTAGATTGTGTTCTTGCCTCACATCCTTTGACAACCTTCGTACCCTGTACCTCAACCAAGCATCCCTAAGCACCGATGGTGACGAGCCTCTTCCAATCCTATCAACCGTCTGGAGACTAGAGGCGTGGTCCCTGCAAGAACAGACATTCAAACAACTCATACAGGTATTAAAAGCCGATCTCTTTTCAAATTGAAACTGGGACTTCTACAATTTACCAATGCTTTTAGGATTTCCAGTAGTAGTTGTTTAAGTCAGTTGAGGAATGGTACGACCTTAAGACCAACTTTTCAAATACTGAAACACCTATAGTCCGTCGTCTCACATCAAGGTGCTTGATACTTGAAACTAAATGAAGTAGCAAGTATCAGGCAAGTCGCTGTGAGGCGACATATTATAGCGTGTTTCGCTATCTGCAAAGATGATCGTAAGATCGTGTATATACTGTGTGGTGGCCATTACGGTAATTGATTGAAAAAAAAATGATAGTATGTCAACCAAAAATGTTTCATCTTTTCTTAAATTCACTCTACATTCATTGGTTCTGAAGAACGACTTGGTTACATTCCTGGTGAATAAAAATATATTCTCCTTTATCCTCCTGCGCCACCAGTGTCTTCCATCTCTGAAAGACCTCGAAGTCTGGATCGGAAGCGACGACGTTCTCGACGATGCCTTGAAGCGCATCACCTGAAGCGTGACGGAGATCGGGCACGGTCTCCGCCGGATCACAATCAGCGGCCTCCTCAAGTTTTCGTGTCATATATATATTTTCTTTAAATAATTAAGCATTGCTCACTCAAGCGTGAATGATTTAAAAAAAAAATTATTGTGTAATATAACAGATCAGATTAAAAACTTTTCACCTATTGTTTGGTATTTCATAGTCACGACAATCTTCTGGCGCAAATATTAGACATCTCCAGAGATTGAAGAGCGCTATCCAGCATCAAAACCATCCAACCATCAACGTCAACGGGTCTACAGTCTCGATGACGACATGTGGCGAGTTCGAGAGGGCAACCAAGAATGATTCATCCTTTCTTAAATTAACTCTTACATTCATTCGTTCTGTAGAACGACTTGGTTAAATTCCTGGTGAATAAAAATATATTCTCCTTTATCCCCCTGCGCCATCAGTGTCTTCCATCTCTGAAAGACCTCGAAGTCTGGATCGGGAACGACGACGACCTCGACGATGCCATGAAGCGCATCACCTGGAGCGTGACGGAGGTCGGGCACGCCCTCCGCTGGATTACGATCAGCGGTCTCCTCAACGTCAACGGCTCCACGGTCACGATGACGACATGCGGCGAGTTCGGGAGGGCGATCGCGGAGAAGGCGACACGACTCGAGACGCTGTACTTGGCAGAGGTGAAGATGAGTGAGGTGGAAGGTGTGATCGAGACTGTGCAGTTCTGCAAGGCTGTTCCGAAGCTCAAGGAATTAAGGTTAATTTCGCGATCGTTATTTCGTACATAGGCGACACAAATCAATGAACAAAGAGGATAAACCTAATTTCATTTCTTTTAAAATGTAATGGTTTGGCTTGGTTTGGTTTTATGTTCCGTAAAGTAAAAAGCACCTCAAAGTACAAAGAAAATCAATATAAATAAATACATACAAAGCTGAAACAAATACAAAGATAAATAATTGAAATGATAAAATTACGGTTGGAGCACTCCATTCAGAGCCATTAACATAATGGCTCTGTTCTTCCTGGAGGTTCAACTAAATATTATTGGTGCATGGAACCTTCATGAGAGTCATAATTCCTTGAACCTGGCGCATTCTTTTTGAAAATATACACGCACTGTGGGGTTTTTTTTTGTTCTGGATTTCTTCGTCTTTATGAGCAACACCAACATTTGGCTACTTTTCTTCCTTAGAACTGACGATTATTAATGTACTATTTATAATGGCACGTATGGTTGAATATAAAACGGAATTTTATATATGAATTACATTAAAAGCATTTGCAATCTCTGTAACCACCTAAGGACAAAAAAAATCCTCCTTTTCAAATTTCAAATCTTGACGCCTGTAACTTGAAATTTCTAGATATTTCTCTTCTCCTTTTAACTTGTTATTCTCAAATAGAATATACTGGGACGCCAATCTCGAGTTGAACACAATCCTAACCCGTCTAGATGCCATTGGTACCCGTATGCAATCTTCCAGTAGATTTAGAAATAGAAGATGCAAATGCATGAAAGTCGTTATAAATCCTGTAAGTATATCAAAGTTCTTTTTTTTTCTGAATATACCCCTAAACCGAGTGTCTAAATAAAACCTTACACTTTTGAGAAAGGTAGAAGGTACAAAGAAATGCAATTATATTCAGCATTCTGTCTAGAAAATATAATGACAAGAGTGTGAAGAAACGCGGTAAGGAGTGATAATAGCGTAGTTCAAATTTTGTCACCTAATCTTCCAACGGGACTCTTCCAGCAGATCCGACTGTATGGAAGAAAGTTTGAAGGTCCAAGTATAAAAGTCTTCGACATGACTCGTTTGGGTTCGAAGCCATGACCTTACGTAACAAATTAAGCTAATCCAATCATTGATCCACAGAGGCCTGGTTGAGTACCATTCACATAGCGACAGCGGTGGGATATTGCAACGTGGCTCTTTATTGCGATCGGTCCCCTTAGTTATTTCTGAAGGATTTCATCCGTCAATATTTATTATTGTACTTGTGATTTTCTGAATCATTTTTTTTATACTGTATTGATTTGTATTTTCTTGGAAATGAAATAAATGAAATGAAATGAGAAATGAAATGAGTAAAAATCTGACAAGTTATATTTATACTCCTCTTCTTTTTCTTTTTTCTTTAATGTAAAGCCGGGTCATTCCTTGCTCAACTGGAAAGTTCGTAGATGAGACTGCGGATTGGTGCTTTGAAGGACGACACTACACTTAACAGAAGAAAAGCAGAAGCTGACGAAAGAACAAGGGCATTCAGATATCATTCGTAGTGCATTGACAGAACTGTTAATTATGTGGAGCCAATACACCCATTTCCATCCAAAGCACTGGAGATGTTAAACTGCCTCGGAGACGTCTGATGCTGACACGTCAGAGGGTTTTAATACAGGGCTGCCAACATTGTATGATAGTTGACAGTGAGGCTTTAATAGGCCAGTGGCATTATTCCATCTCCCTACTCCTCGAGCCCTCTCCGACTCTTTGTTCATCAACAACCTTGCAACTTACCAGCGCGGCGGTCCCCGAAGTAATACCAATTACGATGATCGAGCCTTTTCAGTAATTGCCGAATGCCTTTGGATTCAATTGTCCTCATGCATTCACAATGCCAATTCTCTTTAACGATTCAACACTTTACTCAGATCCCATCTTTTCAATGTTTAGTTTTCCCTATACCCAGAAGTGAGTTCCTCTTCACTTATGGAAGAGCACATCTTTTATTTTCTTCATTTTTCTCGAATCTATATGACTTGATGCATGATAACGTTCATAAATATGACCGAAATGAGCGAGTCTTACCCTCAAAGAGGGAGTGTTGGTAGTACACTGTGCTGGGTAATATCACAGACAGTGAATTTGCTGATGAAGTGTTTTGGGGATGCAATGCCCTGAATGATTTAGGATTGGGTTTCGTCCCTTTGATCAGGAGATTGATTGCGGATAGGACGTCCCGACTCGAAACAGTGTGTTTGATAGAGGTGAAGATGGATAATGCCCCAGTCACGTAGAAGCCCAGAAGCAACACGATTCAACACGACCCTTTTGTTCGGAGGCAGTTAACTGTGAACTGAACAAAGAGTCATGTTCAATCGTGTTGCTTCCGGGCTTCTAGGTGACTAGGGCTTCAGGTGGAAGGTGTGGTTTGGGACTGTGCAATCCCACATAGTTGTTCCGAAGCTCACAGAATTAATGGGTATCTGAGGTTAAAAAAATATAATTTGTATATTGCTTCAGTGCTTGAAATTAACCCGAAATAACTTTGTCCGACATGATGTGGATTTCAAGTTAAAGCCCCGGTCACATAGGACCCCGGAAGGAACACGATTCACCCCGATTCTTTGTTAATTCACAGTTAACTGCCTCAGAACAACGAGTCGGGGTGAGTCGTGTTGCTTCCGGGGTCCTATGTGACCGGGGCTTAAGGAGTTAGAAGCAAATAAACGGCTCGTTGGGGTTATATCACAGGCGGTGAAATTCCTGATGAAGTGGTTTTGGGGTAAAAATGGCTTGACTGATTTAGGAATTGGTTTCGTCCCTTTGATTGGGAGGGGGATCGCAGAATTAGTCCCTTCGATTTACAATAGAAATGGACCATAAATAGATTATTCTTCATGTCATGTTTTAAACATTGTTTCTTCATTTCTTGCCTTAACATGACGTGACAAAAATGTGCCATGTCCCCAATTCAAAATATGGCCGCCGTTTTCCAAGAAATCGCTTTTAGCAATAACCTTATTTGTCATTTTTGTGTAATGTGCCAAAATCGAAAATAGCCGCCATTTCCCCTGAAAACTGTATTTATATTTTACCTTGTATTTGTATTGCTGATATTTTTATTTGTTTTTTACATGATTAAGTGCAATAAAGAATCTTTAGTCTTGAGAACTCTAGGCTGTAGTCATGACTTTGTCGTTTGTAGGTGCTTCTGTTTGTCTTCTGTTTAAACGTATAAATTTTTTAAAACAAAATTTTGGGGTCAAACTTTTTTATTTTGGGGTCAAACTTTTTTATTTGGGGGTCAAACTTTTTTTATTCAATAACCAAAAAAACATCAATACAGTATACAAATCAGAATCACAAACCAATAAAACAGACAATAATAACAATAACAGGCCGAGTAAAATCATAAATGACACTCGGGAACAAAACTCCGAGGGGGGATGAGTCAAAGTACCCCGAATTCCTAAAAACTCAAATGTTAAATTAACATTTCAAAAGGTTGGAGGAGTGACAACATTTACAAATGGTAAATTTAGGCTTTAGAAATGTTGGATCCAACACCTGAACAGTTGGATCCAACATTTTTTAAATGTTATTTTACCATTCTGAAAAGGTTGTCACTCCTCCAACCTTTTAAATGTTGATTCAACATTTGAGTTTTTAGAGCACCTGAACAGTTGGATCCAACATTTTTTAAATGTTATTTTACCATTCTGAAAAGGTTGTCACTCCTCCAACCTTTTAAATGTTGATTCAACATTTGAGTTTTTAGAGTGTTGGGGGGAAAGTGATCTCTACACGCAACCCCTTTTTTCCTGCGTGAATTGAGTGATTGCCATTCATAATGATTGTGTTTATGAAATGGGAGATGAAATTCAACTCGAGCAATCGACCAAAAAGCCATCATTCCTAGAATTAATAGTTTAATTAATTTTCCATTAATTAGCTCATCTATGTCCCCCACCCCCTTTGAGGAGCCGACAAGCAAAAAAAAAGTCCTCACCTCCAATCTGGCACCTCTCTCAGCAAATTTTGCGTCTCGTGGGACTGAGCGGGGTTGACAAGTAAAAAATAGCAAACAAAAAGAACAAAAATAAGAGGTCATCACCTCAAATTTGACGCATGTACGTCTCAACAAATTTTGCGCTCGGTGGGGGGGGGGGGGGGGGTGAGCGGGGCGAACAAGCCCCCCAAAAAAGGGTTTATCAGCTCAAATTTTGCGCCCCTTCAGCAATTTGACTCAAATGATTTTTAAAATTATCCGCCCCACATAAGATTCTAATCTTTTGGTGAATGAGAATCAATAGTTTATATAAAGCACTATGAGTCTTTGTTCTTCATAATTATACAAACGTTATGTTCCCAACAAACATTGCTTTTGTGATCTAGATGAGCTCAGTCTCTAATGAAAATGTTTGATCATGGATGTATATGAAAACACTATAGTCATTTGAATACTTAATCATCGAAAATTATATTACGTCCATATTATGATATTAAGAATATGTTCAATGGTTAATTGGGCGATATCGACCCATGAAAACGTCCGTCCGAAAATTATTAACGCGGTAACTTCAGAACCGTTGAACTGATGTATATTTTTTACAAAGCTCGGATCAGGCATATATAAGTATGTCAGGAAGAAGTGGCGAGAATTTGTGTGTGTGCGTATGTGTGTGCGTGTATGTGCGCGCGCGCGTGTGTGTGTGTGTGCGTGGAGGTTGACCAATCTTAAATTTTGAGCCCCCCCCCCCCCCGCCCCTTAATTGGAGAACATTGTGAAAACTTTTGGAAGAGAACGGAACGCAAGCGCTTCACACACGTGGATATCGGCTATAACCCTGATAACGTGTGTTCTTCTAAGGATTTTTGTTGAATATTCGTTATTTATTGTTGAATGCTGAAGGGGGGATGCGTTCTACGTAACCAGATAGAATACATGTATTCTCAACTTTCGTTATAAAAATATTTCAAGATAAAAAGAAGCTTGTGCATAATATCCTAACGGCGCCTCCTGAAGAGCTGAAAAGCAAAACAAAAGTTTATTCATCACATTCCGCCGTCGTTTCGCCAACCCCCCCCCCCCTCCCCCCCCC
>BQKZ01000824.1:29972-37472 GCA_036244855.1 Temnopleurus reevesii
AATCATCAAATTGAGGTTTCTACCGTTTATCAAATATTGAGAAAACTGGTGAGATATTTATCTGTGGATCTCGTGATCAGATGTAAGTCTTCTTTAAATGCAGGGAGGGTCTTGATCTCATCTTTTATATATGGAAAACGGCCGCTTTTGAACAGATCTGTTTAAAAATAATTAGATTTGTTTATACCATGCAAATGTTAAGCTTATCTATATGATTTGTACATGTATTCACATTTTTGAGGAACTTTGTTGAGATGGTTTATTTTTTAGTGTTTCCTTTTTTTTTCTTTACATATATGATCATCGAAAAAAAATCCATCAATCCAAGTTTAGGAGAAATTTGCCGATGTTGAATACATGTATTTCTATTTTAGGTTTCAATATGTTATTAAATTAAAACCACTCCTGCCATTTCATCCCTCTATGAGACAATATTTGTAAATATTGTGGGGATGATACTTCAAATAAATTAATTACTTTAGTTTGAATCCATTGGTTAATCAAAATGTATGAATACAGTAACACAAAATGAAAAATTTAGAAACAATCAAAAATTTGGTGATAAACATAAATAATTTATTAGTTTAACTGTAAGCCACATATCGATAGTGAAGATGACAGAAAACACAGAAATTACATTCGTCAAAAAAATCACAAGACAAGAACATTAAGATTTACAATTTATATAAAATGTACTCTATTCGCAGCCATATTAAATTAAAGCTTTCCTCATGCTGTATTTAATTAATAAATCTTACACAGAGTAGTGATAACATTGCATAAGTGATATGGGCACCCTAAACTTAATGGCCCGTATTCTGATAGCAGGTTTAACTTAAACTAGAGTTTAAATCTCTGGTTTAAGTATGGGAAGCCCAAAGTGCCAAAACTTTATTAAAACTGAATAATTCTTATGTTAACTACTCTCTTTTCCCATGCTCTAATAATGTAGAAAACTATTTCAGTTTTTATTCCAAGAAAGTTTTTAAAACTATGAGTGCCAAATGAGCTGGTAAATTAAACACCAACTGTTATAGAGTCAAGCCTCTTTTGGCTTCCCATACTTAAACCACAGATTTAAACTCTAGTTGAAGTTAAACCTGCTATCAGAATACGGGCCAATAGGTTTATCTAAATGAAATTTCAAAATTTAAATGCAGATCAAAGCTTTCATTCTCAATGCTTTGTATTAAATGCTATTACGTTTCAACACCATTTCCAACAAAATCTACAAAACTTTAAAAGACAAAATCAGATAAATGTCTAAATGTTCAGAAAATTATGGTGGAATTTCAGTAAAACAAATGTGAAATCCCCCCTGCATGTGTAATATGTTAATCTTGAAGCAAAAAAATAAATCAAAATTAACACACTGCATTTTATCGCTTTGTCATGAATTAAGCTCTGAAACTTCGAAAGATCAAAAGCAGATCAAATATTTAGTTCTCAAAAAGTAACAAATTTCACTCTTGAAATTTGACACAACTATCTTCTGGACCTAAAATGTAAATATTTTTTGTGAATGAGAATTTATGCTAAAATAAACAACCTTTGTATCTAAGTCTCAAACATCTACAAACGTTACAATGACAAACCTAGCTTTGGTGATCAAAACGAGATTTGCTTATTGAAACATTTGATCAGTGATGGCACTATGGTCATCATCATCGCTATAAGTACAGACCACCATTGGGTGTATTTTCGTACTGTAAATCATACTTTTTCGGTCATTTAGATGTGTTATTATCTGGAATGATATTCCATACATAATATATTCAAAATCGACACACATGAATGGCTGCTACATTACAAAACGTAATCATGACAACTAAAGTCATTTCCAGGATTTTGATGTTCATACTAAAAACGCTGTTCCTTTAAAATCATAAGAATATCACTGTTGAAAACAAGAACCTATTAATTTAACACTACAAGCATTAAGGTGCAAAAGCAAAATGAAAAGATTTTGTTTTATTACCTTAAGCCCCATCCCATGATTCAATAGCTCCATTATGGTGATTTCGATTTCAGTCAGCTGTGACAAAGTGTATGTCAACCGGAAGTAGTATGTCATAGTTTTGTGCGTCTGCTTTTTGTTACGTCAGACGTATTTGCGCACGTAACAATGAGAGGCGTAAAACTATGACATGCTTCTTCCTGTCGACTGTGACTATTGGGGTGTTGCTCAAAATCAACTGCAAATCAACTGCAACTTTACAAATTGTAACACGCATTTTCATTCGTGCACGGTATGCGCATTTAACAAGATGCGCATGAAACAATGATTTTGATTGGTGCGCTCCGATCAACTGCAACTTGCGATCAATTGCAAGTTTTGAGCAACACCCCATATGACATACTTCTTCCTGTCGACTGTGACAAATGAAATTGAAACCTCCATATTGAATCAGCTGTGACCTGATTATCTGTCCCTGTACATAGAGGAACACATAACTCTGATGACAGAGGACTCAACTGGACCAAGCATCGTGTTGAATTTGATGGCACTCAGGTGAATAGGGCTTAACTATATTTTAGAATACTGTAAAAGTGGTTTCTTTCGCGTCCAGAAACTTTCGCGGTTTCCATCGGTGCCGACTTTTTCGCGCGTGTTTAAATTCGCGGTCGGAAAAAATTGTGAATTCACAGTCGGCAAAATCTGAGTTTTTTCACATTTTTTTCCAGTTACAATCTACTAGTAATTATTTTTTTTAACTTATTACTTGTGTTGGCCATTAGCAGAGTGGCCATTAGTACACGCAATACGCGAAATCTTTGTGTGTGCCCGATAGCGTTTTAACAAGCGACAAGTTTCGGACATTTCCATGCGCAGTTAATTTCGCGTGTTTTTCAAAACATTTTCGCGCGAGGTTAATTTCGCGGTTCAACATCAAAGCGCGAAAAAGCGCGAAAAGCGCGAAAATAAAACCACCGCGAAAGAAACCACTTTTACAGTATCTATTTTGAAAGACCGTGCAAAGAGGCAGAATATTCAGCACAAATATACCACTATCTAGAAACCTTGAAAGATAAGTGTGTACAAAATATAGTATAATGTGACATGTTGTAGTAATACAAGAAAGGGGGTGTTGCTAGAAAGATGCAATCAAGTGCAGATATGCGCCAATCAAAATCACTGTTTCATGCGTGTCTCGTTAGAAGGGCGGACTGTGCGAGAATAAAAATGCACCGTTCAATTATTGCAACTGATTTGCAGTTGATTTGCAATTGATCGCGACTTTCTAGCAACATCCCTAATATTGCAGAGTGGAAAAGGCAAGTGAGAAATATGTATGATAATGTGCATACTTTTCAATAATATATGCCTATTACTGGAATAATACAAATACATGTAATACAAATTGCAGATAGTTGCAAATTGCACAACATCAAAGACAGGTAGATGAAAATGCACTTAACTCAGATATATCCCTTAATAAAACAATTCCACCTTTTATATAAAGAATTGGATTTTTACATTTCTGTGAGAAGAAGAGTGTTCAGCTTTAGATAAATAAATGAAAAGATAGGGATTATTAAATGTTCCACTAAAAGATGCAGGCTATACAATTTTGTGCTTCTTCTAAAACCTTTAAACACTCACTTACTCTGTAAATCTTTATTTACGATAAAATAAATAGGAACAGTGTATTTTCTAAATTATACTTTCAAATCATACACATATTCAATGCTTTGTCAAAATACTCATAAAAATCAATGATACTCTAATTGCAGCTTAATAGTTAGCCTACAAAGTACATTCATACATAACAAGTGCACTTTTCATCAGTAAGTATTCTTTTTTTTTTTAATCAAATACAGTCCAACCTTGTG
This sequence comes from Temnopleurus reevesii, assembly GCA_036244855.1. Classification (NCBI taxonomy): domain Eukaryota; kingdom Metazoa; phylum Echinodermata; class Echinoidea; order Temnopleuroida; family Temnopleuridae; genus Temnopleurus; species Temnopleurus reevesii. The sequence goes on from BQKZ01000824.1 coordinate 33,807, forward strand.
AATAGTCCTTACTGCCTATATGCTAGCACTTACTTTATACTACATTTTAAGACTTATGGGGTGTTGCTCAAAATCAACTGCAAATCAACTGCATCTTTGCACATTGTAACGCCCATTTACATTCGCGCATGGTGCGCGCATTTAACAAGACGCGCTTGAAACAATGACTTTGATTGGCGTATTCCTATCAACTGCAACTAGCGATCAATTGCAACTTTTGAACAACACCCCCTTAGACCTATCTATGAGAGTCACTCACTGAGCTATTACAGACAAAAAATGTAGCTCAAAGTGGCATGTAATTCCGTTACTGCTCATGTAAAATCGCCCAACACAGTATGGGACATACAAGACTATTTTCCTTGAAACAGTAAATCCATAATTGCACACAAGATGAAAGAGAATACACGCACACAATGTTGGTACAAAATATAAATATGTTGCACAACGATCGGCCCACTGACATGTGAGTAAATGTGTTTTGAATATGACATACAACTTTTGGTGGATTTTCTCAAATGTGAAAAAAGAATACTAACTTTGGTCCATGTGAGGAGAATGTTTTATATGACATATAACAAATACATGCAAGAAATGTCACAATTTTGCAGAATAAATAGAAACAGATGCTAAAATATTCATTCTTTTCCGCGTAAAGATTGAAATAAACTATATCTTATTAAGTGAATACATGCTTTAAAGAGGTATTTGACTTGCGCGAGAAGAGGATAAAAACCTGATTTAGAAAATGCGTCGGATACGATGAGAGAAGATGCTTAAAATTACTTCAGCTATTCATATCAAGCCTCTATATATAGCAAATAAGTCAAGAATCAGGCGAGCAAAAATGTACTCCATAACCCCCTACCCCCCCCCCCCCCCAATCCCGGAAAAGCTCAAAATGCCTTATGAAGAACACTAAGAAAATATGAATATGAAATTAAATAAATCACTTCACTCTTGTTTCCTGTCACACAGGATTGTGCAGTCTTGACCTTCTCGGTGGTTAAACAGGATACACTTAGGGGGTGTTGCTAAAAAACCAACTGCAGATAAACTGCAACTTTACAAATTGTGACGCGCATTTTTATTCGCGCGCGATATGCGCTCCTAACAAGACGCGCATGAAACAATGATTTTGATTGGCGCATTCCGATCAACTGCAACTTGCGATCAATTGCAACTTTTGAGCAACACCCCCTTAGAGGATATCTGAGGTTAAAAATGAAATTTGAATATCCCCTATTAAGTACCGTACATCAAAATAACTTTATACGACATGATATAGATTACTAGTTGGGGAGTTATAAGGGCAATTTCAAGAAAGTTTCATGTCCGTTATGCCACGACGGACATGGGAGCGTCGTGGTGTAGTGGTTCGGACTCTCGCCTCTTAACTAGAGGGTCGGTGGTTCGAATCTCTCCCAGGGCGTTAATATCCTTCGGCAAGAAGTTTACCCATAGTGTGCTGCACTCAACCCAGGTGAGGTGAATGGGTACCTGGCAAAAATATTTATTCCTTGAAACACCAAGTGCGCTAATGAATTGGCTGCCGGGCTAAAGCCAGGGTAATAATGCTGCAATTGTAGAGCGCTTAGAGAATTCTTAGAGTTGATAAGCGCTATACAAAAGCCGTTCATTATCATTATTATAAAACAAAACATGCTGAAAATGATAAATCGAATGTCATTGAAATATCTTCCGTATGAAATGGATATTATCTGTAAGACAAATATAAAATTTCACGTAACTTCATTATGACATTCACTTGTTGTTAGAATGACGGACATGACAAAGCTACAGATTCGCCAAATAGCATATAATCATGATAAAAGCCCCGAGCCTTAATCCGAGTTTGGCTCTGTGCATAGCTTTTTCAATGCATGTGCATTCTTTTTGTGTACGTCCCTGTTTCTTATACATGTGAGCTTGTCTTCGTACAAGTCAGCTTTTAAATAAAAAACTAACACCCTTTCATAATAATATCTTGGTCTTATTACACCCTTTAAATATCACGTGTTGTTTAGGGGAGTTGGTTTTGTGTATACTACCCATTACGAAATTATTATTTTTGGCCTCATATACAGGCATGATACTGGCACCTTGTGAAAATACAGGGAAACTGGTGGGAGGACCAAGGCGAGCGCGAAGCCATCACGGCCGGGGTCCAGGAATCTTTGGGGTTTCTAGATGCTCTCTGGTGCATTTTGAGCTTAAATTGACACCTTTCTTTATGGATTTCCTTGGTTAAATTTCTCCCTTTACTATTAAAAAAAATCACTGACTGAGAACAGAGGCGTAAGCACCTATGGTAGTGCACAATATACAATGGGAATGTCATTTTTTTTTTTTCAACGGAAAATATCGGAAAATCTGTAAAAACTGGGAAAGTATCATGCCTGCAAATACTCTTCATATCTTTCAATACCTGGCTATAAACTGATCACTACAAACTACTTTCAAGACCGACTCAGACCTTTGAAATTTTAGCCCGCATCTGCACAGCAATTTTTGAATAAAAACTCTCCCTGGGCGCACAAATATCGGATCAGACGGTGGACTGACATTCAGCTTGCGTTCATCCACATATTTTTGTGCTCAGGGAACTTTTATTTTAAATCTAAAGACACGCTGGGCCGACGCAGGCTTAAAAAGCAAAAGTATGAGCCAGCCATCCGAGATCGACTTATATGCATTAATCTATGAGTACATACAATACAATACACAAGGTTATACAAAAATATAAGGTCATTAATTAAAGCCTCCTTTTGAGACTTGATGACTTCTAAAAAGTTCTAAGCCTCTGTGATTAGAGTAGTACTATACTATACTATAGAAAGTTATACAGATTTTGAATAACAATAAAACCTCTTTTATGTTAAAAATAATTCATCTTCCAAAATATACATATACCATTCACTATTCAATAAATAGAATCTTCAATAAATATGCAGGAACTGCTAAAAATTTGTCTAAAATTTTGAGGACTCTTAAGTAGTACTGCAACAAACATCTAGCCTCTTGATACAAACACATTCACAAAGATGGCAGAGCACAAGAAAATTATTCCCATAGGATATGCACAGGCAATAATTTCGTCCATGGAATTCAAACAAAATAAAACCTATCCAGAAATAATTCCTAGGCATAAACGATTCTATATACATCCTATAATCTTATTAATTGGAGAAAATGGGTATAAAAATCATCACCAAATATCAAATAAAAAATTACTAGCTACTTCTCGGTGTGAATATATACCATTTGTGAAAGATAAGGTAAAATGAATCATTCTAAACTGAAAAAAATTGAGGTATCATTTAGATCAAATTCTTCTCATTTTGTATAAATTTCTGAATAACAACACACAAATTTAACATTGCATATCACGTTCCGGAATGGACAGGCAAGTCGATAAATGCTGATGTACGTATCATGGACAATAAATCTTTGGTATGGTGTTGTTCAATATTTACACAAATTGAAACTTAAAAACAATGCATACAATTGACAGAGATATACAAATCATAGACAATGTACATTATATAAAATATGTGTAGACCTTAGTTCATCTTTATAAATAATCATACACTACTACGATAACAGTATTCATTAAAACTCTTCTATTTAATATTTTACAAAAAATAAATTGTTTGGTTGTGGAAA
>BQKZ01000824.1:42472-49206 GCA_036244855.1 Temnopleurus reevesii
TGGTAATTAAAAGGGGAAAAATACAAATAATTTTGCATGTAGGGTAAAGCTGTTACTACCGAACACAAATTTCCTGTAATGGTAATTAAAAGGGGAAAATCTCACTTACAAGAAGAACGATGGGTGGGTTTCCAACCAGTGCCACAGCTGTGCTTAGTTTCCTCTTATTTCCACCACTGCAACAACAAAAAAGAAAATGGCACTTATTTGACTTCATTTGAACTTTTCAAAAATGTACAAAATATATAAATTTCATGTCGGAATGTTTTAAAACCAATAAACAGTGAAATAAAGTTTTTCTGAAAAAATGTATCTGATGTCAATAGACAGGTTTATTGATAGATGAAAATCGTGTGCGTTCTCTGTACATAAATGTTATTTTTTTTGTCCCAAAAGCTTATTATTATCACATAATATCTTAATATGTACCGGATATTTGTCTTGCAACTTGTCAAGTTGGGATGTTAAATGAATAAGATCCAACCACTATTTTTCAGTGGAGGCACCGTGGTGTAGTGGTTCTGACTCTCGCTTTTCAACCAGAGGGTCGTAGGTTCGAATCCTACCCATGGCGTTAATTTCCTTCAGCAAGAAAATTCATCCACATTGTGCTGCACTTAACCCATGTGAGGTGAATGGGTACCTGGTAGGAATTTATTCCTCGAAAAAGCTTATGTGCCTAATAGCTGCACTGCTAAAGCCAGGGTAATAATGCTGTAATTGTAGAGCGCTTAGGGAATTCTCATGAAGAGTTGATAAGCGCTATGTGAAAGCCGTTCATTATTATTATTATTATTTCAGAGCTCTGACCCGCTGAATGTGAGACTTTTTTTTGTCCAATGTCGTTCTCAAATTTTGTTTCAATTGCATGTATTGTATCGATTTCACTCATTTAGAAGCCTAAATTATACAGCCTTGGCATACATGTATGGCAGTCTCACTCTGAACTTGTAATACATGTTGGCAGCCCTGCGCTTATCATCCATACATCATACTTTACCTGTACGTTCCACATAGTTTATCCTGCCACTTGTTCAAATTGAGATGTTCAATCGTGTGATCAACCACCGACAGAATTTGGTTCTTTGGAATTCCTCTAAGACGGGCAAACAGCGTGAGGACTTCTCGGCCGGTCAGACGCTCAACCAGGGCATCAAACTGAGGGAAGAAAGAGAGCATGAAATAATAAAATGTAGATGTGTTGATCATTATCAATCAATAATTCTATTTAATGCGGGGCCTGCTGGGAGAAAAGTTTGCCATAACTGTAATAACTACAGTACACTGGAGGAAGTACTAACATCATCATTAAACATTATTATCAGCATAATTATTCTCATTATCCCCCTGCACCTCCGAATAAATTGATGGTGCATTACAAATGCTGTGTCTATTATCATTATTATTACATGTATTATCATTATCATTATAACCAAACTTATTATCATCATCATTATTATTATTACCACTATTATTTAGGTTCACTCATTATCATTTTCATTGCTCATGCAAAATTGAGATAGAATAGACATGTGAATAAATAAAAAGTTCAATGTTACCATTAATGCGAATAAAAATTTTTTCAAATAATAATAGTCGGAGCAAGAAGATTTCAAACATCTGTTATTAATACATGTAGGCTTCATTTCTTTCTTTATCCTAATTTCATTAAAATCCTGATATAAAAAACATCTAACTTACCTGCGGACAATATCCAATTCTTTGTTGTACCTAAAGCAGTGTCGAAGAAGAAGAAAAGTTTATCAAAATCAAGTATATGAATAGATCCATCATTAAAATCCAATGTAAGAACCCGAACACACTGTCAATACCGAGTTTAAGCAAGTACATTAAGCATTAAAGCATTAAATACATTAAGCATTACCAAGGTTAGAAGAGGACAGTATAATTTGATTGATTGGGTCTACACAAACTACAATTAATAGATCGGTATTTATGAAGTAAACAATGTACGTAAGGCATTCCGAGTATATCAACAATTCATGAATCAAACAATTAGTGATTCAGCAAAAGGCATGTCATGACAAGAGTATTATGTCATCTTCTTTCCCCAGCATGAAAGAGAGGGCGAAAAAGGAAAAGGGAGACCCTTTTGTTGTAAGGGTAGGACCTCTTCGACTTGTACTTCATTTTATTACATAGAATTCACTTTATTATAACACAACGCTACATGTACTTCTGCAACGGACCCGTAGGGCTAACGTTCTGATCAGCCTGCCGTCCACTTGCTTAAACTCCGTAATATTACACAAAACACCCAATCACTATCAACATTACACTGAACACCAAACCACCATTGATCATAGTTTGTCTGCATATCATAGCCTCCTATAGGCTTTACTCACTGACATTCTAACATCACCAGTTTAACATGCAATAGAACATCAGAGCAACATCAATGCAACACTAAACAATAACACACCGTCTGCATTACACATAACATAACACCAAAACACTGTCCATATTACACTGATCACGAAAGCATCATTGATCCTACATACCTTTCTCCTCTGTGTTTGTATATCATAACCTCCCATATAAGCTGTACCAGCGGACATTCTTACATCACCAGTTAGCATACCAAAGGTGGTTGTTTTTCCTGCACCTGTATACCAGGGAAAATGCAAAAAAATGATCAAATACTTGAAATGAATCTGAAATTATCATCATTATGTATGCATTATAAAATCCAGTCCATTATTTTTTTTCTAAAGTCAAGGAATCTCACCCCATAAAACGAAAACAGAGGAATGATTTACAGAAAAAGAGGAAAGGAACTATGTTTCCAATAGCACTGTGTTGCAGAAATATCCAGAAAATATGAATACATTTTATTAAATGGCCATAAAATTATCCCAAAATAGTCACAAATTAGTATTTTTTCCTTATGGCTGGAAGGTCTGGAATTGGAAGTCGAATGAATTCTGAAAGGAATTCATCATTGAGCAATAAGCGATTTAGAACATAGCAAATTTAAGATTCCTATGCAGTGGAGAAATCACTGGATAGCATTAGCAACACCATATTAATTCTGGAGAATTCTTTGTGAGTACTTGGAAGAGGTGTACAGAATCTTTTATTTGGGAGTCAGACATTTGCAAAACTAATCAGCAGGTCCATCAATTTTTGATTACATACAAAGGGGTAATAATATTGCCAATTTAAGAGAGTTTGTGACAAGTTTTGCACTCAAAGTGTAGACTGGACATGGCTGTTCCAAATATAAAATATGTGATATTGATATTGCCAGCTGATTTTGCTTGATACCAGCTAGATGTCATGGGAAGAATTGTTTTGTACTTTTTAAAATAAACTGAGATGCAAGAGAGGCTGGAATTCAGAGGGTCTTACCGTTTACTCCTAGTAACCCAAAGCATTCACCTTTAGGGATGGCAAGAGACAGCTTGTCAACAGCGGGGGTTTTCTTTCCACGGTATACCTGGGAGCAAGGAAATTAATAAATATTAATATTGCAGTCATGCAAGATCCCAATTCTAAATCAGGCTATGAATAATCTGTGAAAATCTTAGCCAATCCCATTTATCTAGAATCAGGATTTCTACTAACAACTGTGGAGAATGATGGAAAATCAAAACAAATTGTCAGGAAAAAGTCAAGGAAATTGGAAAATTTGTGAAAAATTCATGGAAATGGATTTATCTCTTGGAACTTACATACTCTGTGATGACATTCTGCTACTTCATTTAATGTTCATAACATGTGTGATTTTGGAAAGTTTGCCAGAAGGAAGTCATGGAAAACAGCACTTAATTTTGTTTTAAAATTTTTGAGGGAACCCATGCAATCTCAAAAGGAATCAGAAAAAAAGAAAATCTTTCTGAGAAGTTGGTCATTATAGACAGACTGGCTGTCCATTTGATATCTGAATAAATTTCAAAATTTTTATAAAGGACTGTAAAACGTGCTAAAATCACAGTCCTTTTGTTGAGTTACCTTGGCCAAGTTCTTGATGATTACGGCATACTTGCTGTCATGAGGATTAGCATTTTCAACCAGAGTCTTCTCCTCTGCTACATCTGGATCCTATGTAAAAATAATGACAAACTTACATTCAATTTAATCTACTTAGAGCAGGAATTACACAGCACACTTTTTTTTGTTTAATGTACATACCAATATCAGGTTCGAAATTTCCAGAATTACCCCAAGTTCAATTGTCTTAATGTGTTATCAAACACACGGTTATTGTTTTCACCAATGAGTGATTTTAGTTGTTTACACTACACAACCTGAAAGTGAGCCAATTAAAAAGTAATCTCAACTATTTTTAGTAGTGTATTTTATAAAAATGAAACCACTCTGTCCACCATAGAATTCGTTAGTATAACTTCTTTTGATTAAACAATGAAATATCAAATGAGTTTCCACTGGTGAAAAAACTACACAATCATAGATTTTAACCCTTAATGAAGTCCAATATACAAAGATAACGATTTTTAAGCAATAAAGAGTACAGGAATTTAGGATTTTAAAAAATTTATAAATAGTTTTCCATTGATTTCTTTTGAGTTGATGGAGGGGGGGGAGGGGGGGGGGGGGGGGGGGCTCTCGAGCAACCCACACCACCCCCACATATTACCATGAACTTGACCCTAAAACTTACCTGTTGAACTCCAGTGTCCTTAAAGTAACTGGACACACAGCATGAATAGCCAAAACCAAGCTGCAAAGAAAAGAATAAAAGCAAAAAAAAATCAGTCCGTAGCTTTCTATCTTCTTTATGTTTTTTCCTATCTGTTTCATTTGTTGTTCTTGTTTCTAAAGCGCCATGAGCACCGTATGGTGGACCTATGCGCTATATAAGTAGCCACCATTATTATTATTATTATTAGCTTGTTCTCACTTTGTGACACAACGCCAAACAAAGTTATTAAATTGATGTGGTGGCGAAATTGAGGATAAAGTGAACTTATATTAGGATTTCATGGGATCACATAATAGAACGTATACAATCTAATACAATCGTTAAAATGTGTGCAAGATAATTTTCTTTCAGTACAACAACCACTTTCTGAGGAGAAGGATGCAAAAGAATATGATGACCATTTTTATTAGTTATGCTGGGAACAATTAGGAATGCTATTGACATGAAATTTTAATAAATGTATAGAATGAGAAAAACTGACCAGCAAAGAATGTTCATTTTGACATGAAATTTTGTTAGATTCCATTCTCTCTGCATGACTTTGGGGATGTTGCTAAAAATTAACTGCAAATCAACTGCAACTGTGCAAATTGTAACACTTATTTTCATTCGCGCACGGTATACGCATTTCACAAGACACGCATGAAACAATGACTTTGATTGGCGCGTTCCGATCAACTGCAACTTGCGATCAATTGCAACTTTTGAGCAACACCCCCTTCGACGGAGAAAATAAAATCATGGTAAGGACACAGCAGTATAAAGGGAGACCACATAAGAGAAGTCTAAATGAAGTCTTGTATGTGAGGAGAACCATAGAATGTTTCACATGGGCAGGCATCACTGTAACCATAAAGGACAAAGGAGCTAGGCAAAGTTAAGAAATTCATTCAAGCCTTCACAATACATTCATGAAGACATTAAGAAAGTAGCTTCCTTATGTATTCAATGAAGAGGTGCGACACCTTTTCTGACATTTCTCATGAGAATAAGAGGGGAGGAAAGTTCTTTTGTGTGCATCTAGCTATTCTGAATGCTTGAATGGAAGTTGTTTCCTTTGTCTAAATTCTATGTCCCTTCTGCTTACAGTGTAATCTTCTGTTGGTGACTCACCTCTATGATAATAGTGAGTAGTAGATAGACGATGGCTTCGATACCCAGGTAGGTGCAGTTTACACCGATGCCAGGCTTCTCCCAAGCTAGGTTGTTCAATGAGTATGAGACATTGCCATTGGCACACTGCTCACGAGCCCTGGGAAGTGAAAAAAAGCAAGTTTAGAATTACTGTCAATCCTGTTTTAGGGGTGCAGCTAGCAAGTTTCAATCATTTTCGAATGGACTGTAAATTTGTCGCAAACTGTAAAACATATTTTTAGTCACCCATGCTTTGTTTCTATCAATGAACAATGCTTTTGATGTGCAATCTAACAACAATTGGAATTCATTCAAACTTTCTAGCAACACCCCATAAGTATAGAAATACAGTCAGACTTGTACACCTGTAGCAATCACCTGTAATTACAGGACCTCCAATCATCAATCAATCAATCAAATTACTCACAAATCGGAACCCTCACAGCTGATACGGATCGCGTCATTGGTGGCGATGAACATGGTCGATCTTGCTTAGGCATGTGTGGGGAGGAGATTGAAGATTTAATCTGTGTACTTATCTGCCTTAATTACACTCAACATTCAATCAATCAATCAATTTATCAATCATTCAATTACTCAAATCACTTACAGATCCAAACTGTGCGGATGGCGTCGTTGGTGGCGATGAACATGATAGATCTTGCTATGGCATGTGTGGAAGAGGATTAGCTGCCCCATCAACACTTAACATTAAAATGAATAATTAATCAATGAATCAATCAAATTACTTACAGATCAGAACCCTCACAGCTGATACGGATCGCGTCATTGGTGGCGATGAACATGATCGATCTTGCTTAGGCATGTGTGGGGAGGAGATTGAAGATTTAATCTGTGTACTTATCTGCCTTAATTACACTCAACATTCAATCAATCAATCAATTTATCAATC